>PISX010021482.1:0-33525 GCA_004024625.1 Mellivora capensis
TGTGTGTGTGTGTGTGTGTTGCTGGTGGTGGTCTTTTTTCTCTTTATTCAGTTTCTTTTCTGCACAAAATGATGGGATGGAGGAATTTACCCCAAAAGAAAGAACACAAGGTAGAACTCATGGCCAAGAATTTAATCAATACACACAAAAGTAAGTTGTTTGAACTAGAATTTAAAACAGTGACTACAAAGATACTAGCTGGGCTTGAAAAAGCAGAGAAGACACTAGAGAATCCCTTACTGAAGAGATAAAAGAACTAAAATCTAGTCGGGCCAAAATTAAAACTGTTATAACCAAGACACAATCCCAAGTGGAAGTCTTAAAAATGAGGATGGATGCAGTAGAGGAGTGAGTCAGTGATACAAAACATAAAATGAAGGAAAATAATGAAGCTGAAAAGAAGAGGATAAGAAAAGTAATGGACCACAAAGTTAAACGTGGGGAATTCAGTGACTTATTTAAGTGTAGTAACATTTGTATCACAAGAGTCCTAGAAGATGAAGAGAGGAAAAAAACGGGAAGAAGGTTACTGGAGCAAATTATAGCCAAAAACTTACCTAATCTGGAGAAGGACACAGACATCAAAAACCAAGAAGCTCAGAGAACCCTCATTGACTTCAGCTAAAGCCAACCACTGACAAGGTGTATCATAGTTAAATTCACAAAATACGCAAACAAGGAAAGAATCCTGAAAGCAGCAAGGGAAAAAAAGTCCTTAACAAGGGAAAACAGGTCAGATCAGATTCACAGTGGATCTGCCCACAGAGACTTGGCAGGCCAGAAAGGAGTGGAAGGAAATATTCAATACAATGATAATGATAATAATAATAATAATAATAATAATACAGTAGTAGTAGGGGACCTTAAAACCATGCTTATAACAGTGGAAAGATCATCTAAGCAGAAGATCAACAAGGAAACTGGCTTTGAATGACAGATTCCACATGTCATCCTAAAGCAGCAGAATACACATTCTTCTCAAGTGTACATGAAACATTCTCCAGAATAGATCACATACTGGGTCACAAATCAGGCCTCAACGAGTACCAAAAGACTAAAATCATACCGCACATATTTTCACCCCACAATGCTATGAAACTTGAAGTCAACTGCAAGAAAAAATTTAGAAAGACCACAAACACATGGAGGTTAAAGAGCGTCCTACTAAAGGTTAAAGAATGAATGGCTTAACCAGGAAATTGAAGAAGAATTTAAAGAAATACATGGGGAAGCAAATGAAAATGAAAGCACAACAGTCCAAAACCTTTAGGATACAACAAAGGCAGTCTTAAGAGGGAAGTATATTGCAATATGGTCCAACCTCAGGAAACAAGAGAAGTCTCAAATACCCAACCTAAACTTACACTAAAGGAGCTAGAAAAGGAACAACAACAAAGCCTAAAGTCAGTAGAAGAAGGAAAATAATAAAGACTTAGAGCAGAAATAAATGATACAGAAACAAAAAACAGTAGAATGGATTAACAAAACAGAGCTGGTTCTTCAAAAGAATTAATAAAATTGATAAACTCTTAGCTAGACTTAACAAAAAGAAAAAAGACCCAAATAGATAAAATCATGAATGAAAGAGGAGAGATCACAAACATCCCAGAAATACAAACAATTGTAAGAGAATACTATGAAAAATTATATGCCAGCAAACTGGGCAACCAGGAAGAACTGGACTAATTCCTAGAAACTTATAAACTACCAAAACAGAAACAGGAAGAAATGGAAAATTTGAACAAACACATGACCAGCAAAGAAACTGAATTGGTGATCAAAAATCTCCCAATAAATAAAAGTCCTGGATCAGATGGCTTCCCTGTGGAATTCTTTTTTTTTTTTAAGATTTTATTTGTTTATTTGACAGAGATCATAAGTAGGCAGAGAGGCAGGCAGAGAGAGAGGGAGAAGCAGGCTCCCCACCGAGCAGAGAACCCGATGCAGGGCTCGATCCCAGGACCCTGGGATCATGACCTGAGCTGAAGGCAGAGGCTTTAACCCACTGAGCCACCCAGGCGCCCCTCCCTGGGGAATTCTACCAGACATTTAAAGAGTAGTTAATACATGGGGCACCTGGGTGGCTCAGTGGGTTAAGCCTCTGCCTTTGGCTGAGGTCATGATCTCAGGGTCCCGGGATCGAGCCCTGCATTGGGTTCTCTGCTCAGCAGGGAGCTTGCTTCCCCCTCTCCCTCTGTCTGCCTCTCTGCCTACTTGTGATCTCTCTCTGTCAAATAAATAAAAATCTTTTTAAAAAAGGAGTAGTTAATGCCTATTTTTCTCAAACTGTTCCAAAAAAATAGAAACAGAAGGAAAACTTCCAAACTTACTCTGTGAAGTTAGCATCACCTTGATTCCAAAACCAGATAAAGGCTCACTAAAAAGAATTACAGGCCAATATCACTGATGAATGTGGATGTAAAAAGTGTCGGTCAAATACTAGCAATTTGAATCCAACAGTACATTAAGATAATCATTTACCACAATTAAGTGGAATTTATTCCTGAGCTACAGGGATGGTTCATTATTCACAAATCAATCAACATGATACACCATATCACCATATTAATAAAAGAAGGGGTAAGAACCATAGGATCCTCTCAATAGATGTGGAGAAAGCATTTGACAAAGTACAGCATCCTTTCTTGATAAAAACCTTCAACAAAGTAGGAATAAATGGAACATACCTCAACATTGTGAAGGCCACATGCAAAAGACCCACAGCTAATATCATCCTCAATGGAGAAAAACTGAGAGGACTTTCCTTATGGCTAGGAACATGAGAGGGATGACCACTCTCACCAGTATTATTTAACATAGTACTGGAAATCTTAGCCTCAGCAATCAGACATAAATAAATAAGTAAATAGGATCCAAACCAGCAAGAAGCCAAACTTTCTCTCTTTTTAAGATTTTATTTATTTATTTGACAGACAGAGATCACAAGGAGGCAGAGAGAGAGAGAGAGAGAGGAGGAAGCAGGCTTCCTGCTGAGCAGAGAGCCCGATGTGGGGCTCGATCCCAGGACCCTGGGATCATGACCTGAACTGAAGGCAGAGGCTTTAACCCACTGAGCCATCCAGGCACCCCCAAACTTTCTCTCTTTGCAGATGATTTGATACTCTGTGTAGAGAACCTGAAAGAATCCACCCAAAATTTGCTGGAACTCACATGAATTCAGCAAAGTTGCAGGATATGAAGTCAATGTGCAGAAATCTGTTGCATTTTGTAATGAAGCAACAGAAAAAAGAAATTAAGGAATCAATCCCATTTGCAATTGTACTATAAATAGTAAATCTAACTAAAGAAGTGAATGAACTGTACTCTGGAAACTACAAAACACTTATGAAAGAAATTGAAGAGGATGCAAAGAAAGGGAAAAGCATTTCATGCTCATGGATTGGAAGAACAAACATTGTTAAAATGTCTATACTACCTAAGCAAGCTACACATTTAGTGCAATCCTATCAAAATACCACCAGCATTTTTCACAGAGCTAGAACAAATAATCCAAAATTCATTTGGAACCACAAAAGGCCCAGAGTAGCCAAAGCAATTCTGAGAAAGAAAAACAAAACTAGAGGCATCACGATTCCAGATTTCAAACTCTATTACAAAGCTGTAATATCAATACAGTATGGTACTGGCACAAAAACAGATACACAGATCAATGGAACAGAATAGAGAGCCCAGAAATGGACCCTCAACTCTATGGTCAACTAATCTTCGACAAAGCAGGAAAGAATGTCCAGTGGGGAAAAAAACGATCGTATCTTCAACAAGTGGTGTTGGGAAAACTGGACAGCCACATGCAGAAGAATGACAGTAGACCACTTTATTACACCATACAGAAAAATAATTTCTAAATGGACAAAGGACCTAAACGTGAGGCCTGGAACGATGAAATTCCTAGAAGAGAACACAGGCAGCAACCTCTTTGACTTTGGCCACAGCAATGTCTCATTAGATGTCACTGTAGGCAAGGGGGAAAAAAGCAAAAATGAGCTATTGTAACTTCATCAAGATAAAAAAAGTTCTATACAGCAAAAGAGACAATCAGTAAAACTAAAGGCAACCTATCAAATGGGAGAAGATACTTGCAAATGACCCATCTGATAAAGGGTTAGTATCCAAAATCTATAAAGAACGTATCAAACTCAATACCCAAAAAACCACAAATAATTCAGTTAATAAATGGGAAGAAGACACGAACAGACACTTTTCCAAAAAAAGACATACAGATGGCCAACAGACATGTTAAAAGATACTCAACATCACTCATCATCAGGGAAATGCAAATCAAAACCACAATGAGATACCACCCTACACTTGTCAGAATGGCTAAAATTAACAACCCAAGAAACAGCAGGTGTTGGTGAGGATGTGGAGAAAGGGGAACCCTCTTGCACTGTTGGTAGGAATGCAAACTGGTGCAGCCCCTCTGGAAAACAGCATGGAGGTTCCTCAAAAAGTTAAAAATAGAACTACCATATGATCCAGCAATTACACTACTGGGTATTTACCCAGAGGATACAAAGAGACTGATTCAAAGGGGGCACAAGCACCCTAATGTTTATAGCAACAAACTATGGAGACATCCCGAATGTCCATCAACTGATGAATGGATAAAAAAGATGTCTTTTTAGACAATGGAGTATTACTCAGCCATCAAAAAGAATGAAATCTTGCCATTTGCAGTGATGTGGATGGAGCAAAGGAGAATTATGCTAAGTGAAATAAGTTGGAGAAAGACACATACTCATATCTGGAATACACAAATGTGGAAGTTAAGAGAGAAAACAAATGAGCCAATGGGAAGGGGAGAAAAGGAGATAGAGAAATCAATCGATTGATAATAATAAGAGATTCTTAGTGATAGAGAACAAACCAGCATCCATGGAAGGAGGTGGGTGGGTCATGGGCATTAAGGAGGCACTTGCTGGGATGAGCACTGGGTGTTGTATGTACATGATGAATTGCTGAATTCTCCAGAAATCAATATTGCACTATATATTAACTAATAAAATTTAAAATGAAAAATGAAAATAAAAAATAAAAAAGCAAATGAAGAAGTGCTCTTTGCAGCGCTTCTGAGAGATTACATGGGTGTTGCTGGGACTCAAAGTTTCCTGGCAAGATCTAGGAGTGGAGAGTTCTATGCCCCCATTCAGAAGTGTCGTAGTAGGTGCTAGTGTATTAAAGGCTACAACTAGCCCTGTGATGAAGAAACAGTTTAACTTTGTTGAACAAGATTTCCCAAACATATCTTAACATAGAAGATTATTTCTTTTCTTGAACCATCATTTTTAAAAAGATGCTTAACTTGATTTCAGAAAAAAACTTCCTCATTTGCTTTCATGGTGTGTCTTCTGTAGATAGATAGATAGATAGATGGATGGATGGTCAGGGTTATTTCCCAACTCCCATCTCCTTCCAGTGTCAGCTCCAGATTCCCAGTCTGACTGATGCTACCTGGATTAGTGTCCTTCCATTGTGGCCAGAACATCAAATTCAAATGATACCAAATGTGTATTTGGAGCCCACCACTGGAGGTGAGAGTCATGGTTAAGAAAAGCTCACTGAGTTGAGCACTCGGTCCTCCTAGGATCTGCTATGGCATGTTAGCTCAAGTGCAGAGAGCCCATTCACATGGCTGTTCATGCATGACATGAGGAAACCACATGACTTTTTCTGCAGAAGTGATACCAGGCCCATGAATGTTGGAGCACAGATAAGAGCTAATGTCCAGCATCCCTCAGGTGGAAGACCGCCCAGGAACAGCCTCTGCACTGAGTTTGGAAAGTTTGAAAAGCCTCACAGACTGAGTTGTCGTCCAGATGGATTTGGACTAGGAGCCACGGACAAGATCCCATGCTAGGGTGACACAGTTTGCCCCTGAAACTATCCAGGGAGAATTTTCCTGTAAAATTAAAAAAATTGTCCTGGATCTGCACATCCTTCTGGCAGAATAACAACGCCGAAACATACAGAGCAGAAGCTCACAGAAGAAGACAGCAGCGTCCCTCGCTCTCCAACCCAAGCCCCAGTCACAGGAAATGGCTAGGTTTTAAGGAGTCTGTGCAACACTGAGATTCACAATAGCTCCGCTAGGTGGCACTGGCAATACTCTTTTGAGAATGATGAAATGTTCAGAAAATTTGATTAAGTCGCAGAAGGAGGGCTTTGTTTAGTGTAGGATGAGGAACTTGGCCAAATTACCAATGGCTCAATTCCTGACATTAGGCCACTGATTTTTGTGTCCCTGTCACTTACCCCTCAACTGTAAAGCTTCCTTCTCAGAGATGGGAGTCAGAAGCATGTGTCCTGCCCGGCCGCCAAGATGGCGGCAAGCCCCTTGGAGCCTGAGCCTGTGAGTCATCACAGGGCTCTGGGTGACAGACTTGAACTGAAGCACAAATTACACAACGTGCACAGAACACAGAGAGACACTAACTAGGGAGCAGGAGGGAACTGACAGCAAGAGGGACAATACCCTCAAACTCTCAGGCCTGTTACCTGGGACACTCAGCCCTTAGGGGAAGAGAATGCTTAAGGCTTCCAAACTTTGTTTCACTCTCATGATTTGGTTTTTCTGATTTGGGGGGACTCTTTATATCTGATATTCTGGAGTGTGCCGAATGCTGATCTCAGATTCCTCCCTGCTCAGAAAGCCCTCGTATTTAACCTGAAAGGACAACATTATGCCCTAACATTACGTACTGAGAGAAGGAAAACTTCCATCTATTTTGAATTCATCGTAACCCACTCTAGAATCAATCATTTCAAAATGTCACCACACATCAACTGATCAGGAAACTGTTAAGGCGTACGTGATATCCCGCCAATCTGTGGGTCTCTCAAGTCTTGGTTACGTGGAACTGAGCTTGTGTGAGTCAAAACCCACCTGCTAGATCTCAACATTTCTTTAGAAGGTTTTGCTACTCCTGTGCTCCTACCTCCATGTTGGCTTCAAGGACACCATCCGGGCATCCTCAGCCATGTCCCTTCTGCTTGTGCCAGAAACGTTTGCAGCCAGTAACTACAAGTGTGTTTTGGTTTATTTTTCAGTGTTTACGCACAGCAGCAAGATTCCTTTACTGGACAGCCTTCCCTCTGCCTGACCACACTGAGTGCTAAAAGCCCAGCGCAGGCCACCGACAGAGCAGTTGAGGGAACCCTTGCAATCCTTTTAAGGACTTGCTGTCTGTGGTTAAAGGCATGGCCTTTCTGGGTCGTGGACTTGAGCCAACCTGCCCCTCACCTGATGAGCACCAGGGGCCTGTGCCTTTCCTTGCACAGCAGCGCAAGGAAACGGGGTTCTGAGAGCTCCATGTCCCTCTGAGCATGTGGGGAACAGTGTGTGCTGATGCTGGCTCTGCCTGTGGAAAGCGCCGGTTGGATCATTTCAAGCTGAGCAGAGGACTGGCCCGCGGAACCGTCTACACCTGCAGCCACGCTCACTTCTCTGAGTCCACTCACCTTCTAACTTACCCCTTCTAAGTAAGATTGCCGGCTAAGTAGTTCATTGCCGATTTCACGGGGAATATCTGAACATTCATGGTTTGAGCTACAGCGAGATAAGATAAAGGCCAAAGAAGCCGGGCAATGGGGAAGTGAGATGCTGGGCAATATTATACCGTAACAGTAACGGAGGCAGAGTACTTGAACAACGAAATGACTCAGAAATTGTGTGGGATTCGCTGGAAGATGAATTAGGAAGTCTGAGCTGTTTTACTGGAATCGCACTCCGCACTCTGTGTACTTACGTGCTTCTGTTTGATGTTTACACCGAGGTTCGAAACGTTTCTTGAGGTCTTCCAATGCATCCGGCTTGGGGGCGGGGGGACATGACAGCACTGTATGTCCTCTGTTTACTGAAGATGAGAAACAATTAAAGGAACCGGTTAGATCGTCGGATTCAGGGCTCTCATTTTACAAATAAGAAAGTGAGGCCAGGACAGAAGAATTGTTCTCTCCAAGATCGTGCAGTAATGGAGGTTGGTCCATAGCACCATCGTCCCACCTTTCTCCGTCCAGCTTGCTACTTCCCCTGCCTTCCACCGGCCAGGGCGCAGTGTGTTGAGACCCACACTGCTTATCAGGGCTTGTGAAATAGCCCCTGTTCTTCCAGAAGGAGACTGCTACTCCCATGGCACATGGTCCATCTCTCTGACCTCAGCTCGTGGCCGTGCTCCGCTGCATTCTCTGCCTTCCCGGCTTGTCCTCTCCCCACAGCTGGGGTCGCTTGACCCTGAGCGACCTTGATCGGTAGCAATTGAGGGAGCCTCCACTCAACGGCCTGGGGCTCAGCGAAATATTTTCTCTGCCAGAGCAACTTTGGCTTTGCCTCCAATTTTGACAAGCCAGCTTCTGTGTTTCTCTCGAGTTGGAGTCCCTACTCTTGCTCCAGATCATACCCCTCTACGTTCCCCCTACCAGAGTCCCGACTTTTTAATGCTCTGTGTCCAGTGCATTCTGCTTTCTTTTTGCCAGATCTTGGGTAACTCAACGTTGGGTGTTTGCCTCAACCCAGAGGCTGGGTTCCCCTCTTTGCTAAGGAGGGGCTGGCCTTTTCCTTCAGCGAAGACATAAATACTGAGACAAGCAAGAGTAGGGACTCCAACTCGAGAGAAACACAGAAGCTGGCTTGTCAAAATTGGAGGCAAAGCCAAAGTTGCTCTGGCAGAGAAAATATTTCGCTGAGCCCCAGGCCGTTGAGTGGAGGCTCCCTCAATTGCTACCGATCAAGGTCGCTCAGGGTCAAGCGACCCCAGCTGTGGGGAGAGGACAAGCCGGGAAGGAAGTTTTGCTTGGTCTATCCTGAGAGTCTTCAAGTTTTCTTCCCCCTCTTCCTCTCAGCGGTTGAGCTGGCTTCTTCACAAAGGAAAGAGCTGCCACCTCCAGAGGCCTCCACCTGCACTTGGGCACCGCCCCCCATCGGGGTCCCCACTCTGGAAGGTGTCAGCACAAAGCTGGTCACAAGCTCTGCTCCTTCCAGGTCTATCAGCGTCACCTCCTAGAATATACGGGTTCTGGACCCCCTCCAGGCCACCTTTACCCAGAGCCTGTGCCCGTCCCTAACATCTCTGAGGCCCCTCTTTCTAGCAGCTTCGTCTTCTTGTCCTCTCTCTGGCTTTGTTTGGCAATACAGGAGACCCCCACACATATATAGGGATGCCCAGACCTGCAGGCCATCCCCGCCCACTGTCTCCAGTAGCTCCTGGGCCACCACTGGAGATGACCCCATCATTGAGGGGTCCGTCCTCGGGAGATCAGGCAGTGGATGAGACCCATCCTGGCCTTGGCAGTGGGGAATTCAGGGGACCCGTGATCTAGAGCAATCGTGTGCAACAGAAATAGAACACAATTCACATACGTCATTTTAAATTTTATAGAAGTCTCATTAAACAAGCCAGAAAATACAGGTAAAATAAGCTTTAACGATACATTTTATTTCACTTGATATATCTAAAATATCAGTATTTCAAATATAATTAAGATTCTGGGAAATAAACAGTGAGGTATTTTGCATTCCGTTTTCACATGGAGTCTTTTCACTCCAGCGTCTGTCTCACACGTACAGCGAATCTCGTTTGTCCTGCCCAGGGGCGCCCTGTGCGAGCAGCTGCGAAGGAGTGGACACGGGCGCCGGCTGGCCTCACCCCTGCACCTTGGAAGACAGAGGAGAGCAGCAGGTACCCTCCGTGTGCGGTCCTATCCGTCCCCCCACCCCGCTCTCTCAGCCGCCTTCTGTCTTCACCATATTGCACATCTAGCCCCGACCTCGGGAGAACCTCAGTGCCCCTCCTGCGTCCTTCCATCACTCCAGCCCACCAACCCTTTCCAGCCTCCCTTCCAGGTGCAGAGCGTGGAGGGGCTGGGAGGAACCCGCTGAGCTCGGGGGTCTCCGTATGAACTGTCCACCCTGGGGACCATTATCAGGGGGTGGGGAGGCTGTCCCCGAGGCCAGAGCCGAGAGTACAATATGCATGAGCCATGGGGAGAACACAGTGCCTCAGGGCAACACCTGCCCTGCCCCGAGGTTGCTGGTGCACAACCCGCAGAGAGACTCCGCGCCTCTGGGTCTCGGGGACAGAGCTCACCTCATCTAAAACGACAGACATACTAACAGTAACGGGCACCCACGCTCTCCTGGGTCCCACAGCTGTTTAAGGGCTTCACGTGTATTGATTGACTCATGGTCACGACGTTTCTATTTTCCTTCCTCCTTTATACGTGAACAACCAAGCACAGAGAGGCCAAGAGCCTTGTCCTAAGTCACACATCTGGTGTGGGGAAGACTGGGGATCTGAACCCACATACTCCGCTGAAACAAGGCCTCTGTAGCATTTTGAGGACTCCTGGGCACGTAGCAGGGACACATAACAGCCTCTTATAGGACAGCGAGGAAGAGGCTGGTAGGGTGGGGGGGTAGCAGGCAGCACACGCCAAGACCAGAAGCTGAGGTCACCCTGTTGCTTTACAGCTACAAGTCCTCCACACTTCCTGCTCACACAGGGCGCAGGCCACTTCCCTTCAGTTTAGTCCAATGACTAAGTGTTTTTAGATCTGTTCTGCTTCTTAAGGATATGGGATTCTGTCTTCAAACTTCCAAGAAGGAGCAGTGCAGAATCAACAAAAACATCCACCAGGCACGTCTTCACAGTGACTGAGTCCTGCCTCCTTCCAGCCCCAGGCAGAATGAGGCTTCTTCTAGCGGCGGGGATGACCATCTGGTCCACCACCATCCTGTCCCATACCAGGAGCAGGGATTAGCCCGGGAATGCAGGAGCTCAGAAGCAAGGAAGCGCACCGCGTACATCAGTCCGTGAAATATGTCTTAAGGCTACAGGAAGAGATGGTTTCCCTTTAGTGGATGTCTTCGGGCTACTTTCAAATGTCATCTGCAAATGTTCCTGCAGTTCCTAGACGTTACTGGGGGAAAGAGCCAGCGGCTCCTAAATTGTAAGGAAGAGTAGCTAGTCACCAAAATTTCTCCCAAGGAAAGGTGAGGGACGGGGAGGGATAACACAGGCACCGCGCTCTGGAGCATAGCCCAGCAGAGCCTAAAATCCTGCTGCGTCCTCAGAACAGGAATGTTGGTATCCTAAATCCATTTCCTCCCACACTCATACCGCACAACAGTGCCCTGTGATCCCGTCAGCTGAAGCACACGTAGTCCTATTTTCTAGCCACGTGCCTGACTTTATTTCAGCATCAGTAACTGAGTTAGCTCTGAACGTTCATGCCATAGTCGAGCACACCAAATCCTCTGAGTCTAATCCCCTTGCTTTAAAACCATGTGGAGTAGATGTAGTCATTCCGTGGATGGCACACTCACATGGCCTCGCCCTTTGGGTCCAGCATTAGAGATGTGCCTCGCACTGCCTGCGGGATGCACCGGCCATCTCTTTGCTGTCTCCAGCCTGAACTGACAGCTGGGGCCATCAGTTCCTGAATTCCACCTCCTTAGGAAAAGGAAGAAGATACATTAAGGTGTTTCCTTTGAGAATAATCACTGATGATTCTCTACTTAGTGAGAAGAATTAAGACTTTGGTCCTGGGGGCAAAAACACTCCCTGTGGCAGCATGTTTTACACCCACTGAGTGCCTGTTACAGACATGAAATCATGATCATCAGGATTGAGTCAAGCTTGGGAAGGCTCTTGGTCTATGCCCTCGAGACTCGTTCCCATAGTCATGGCTCTGGGAGACAGGCACGCTACCGATGATAAGACCATCACCCAGGTTTCTTAGAGTCAAATTTAACTTTGAGAGTTTTGTTTGTTGCTTCCTCTTCACAACACACATTCTGTGTACATAGCAGACGATTTCAGCTTCCTGAAACTGTGGGCATATTTCTCAGAGAAGAACTGAGATGAGGTTTAGTGTAAAACTGGGCCAAGCCACCCAAGTAAGGAGTTTGAGTAAAAAGTGCCAGAAACATCATTAGTCAATCATGTGAGTTGGTAATGCAGGTTAGAGTTACAAAATACTAGGTTATTTTTACACACAGGGATTAAAGCTTCTCCACCACAGAGGGAGGTGACCTTAGTCACTGGCTAAGTCCCTGACCACTGGCAACATCGTTGGTGATTGAGGGTAGAGTAGGCTGGAAAATTGACTGGGCCTCCCCTCTCACCCTCCATGAAAGAGCCAAAGTCCCAGTGATTCCCGAAGCAGCTGCTCTCGGGGGCGGTCTAGGAGACAATCTAGACGATCGCTGAATTAGGACAAGTAAAGACAGGTGCTTTTCCCCTGTGTGGCACTGAGCAGTTTCAGTCCTTATCTGCAACAAACAATGCAACTTCAAAAGAGTCCTCCCATGGGTGGTGGTCCCCATGGAGGGTGGTCCCCATGGGGGGTGGTCCTGCAGCCCGAGCTATGGTGAGCTGGTGACTAGATATCATCATTTTCAGCCCAGGCCAGTTGTACGGCCTTGAGTGGACCTGGCGGTCAGTCATTCTGTTCAGAGATGGTCACATTGATTAGAGAGTCCCCAGGCTCCTGGTCTTCTGACTCAGAGAGACCCTGTATGTGAGGTGCTGCCCCCTAGCCTGGGGGAGAGGCTTGTCTACAGGATGTGGGAGTTGCAAGGGGTGCGGGAAAGAGGAGAGGACACCCGAGAACACGAGGGTCCCTGAGGGAGAGGAGAAGGTGCTGTGTGCAGGTCCTTATCCTGCCATCGACTGCTGTGCCCGCAGGACGCTGGGGAAAGGTGTCTGCCCCCAAACAGGCACTCATGAAGCAGCACAGAGGTGGGACATGTTCTGTGTGTGTCCGTGGCAGGGAGGTGTGGCGACCCTGGAGTCCTGCAGCACGGGGCGCGGGGGGGTGCACACCACCTGCCATGCTCACCAAGCCAAGGGCGGAGCTAGGTGCATGACTTAGCTGCTGCTTGCCCACATGCAGCCCACATGAGCCTCAAGGAGCTACCACTGGTCGACAGGGAAGAAGGAAAGCAGAGCGGGTGAGTCACTGCATTTAGAGCCGAGGTGTTTTATAGAAAAGCGCCTTTGATATTTCCATAGTGAGAGATACTCCGCCATCCTTCGTAGCTTTCAGGCCTGTTCCTTTAAAGGCCATGACTTTCCATCGGCATCTCCTGGGTGTTAACACCAGTGAGTTAGGGAGAGTTCTGTTATTACGTGACAGCGGACCCGGTACAAACTCGGCAGAGAACATAGAGCCCGGGAACAAGCCGGAGCTCGTAGTTCACGTGTAGTTCAAAGAATGACTAATTCATACGAAAAAAGAAAACCAATTACAGTATAAGTGAATTTTATTACAGAGAAGAGTTTTAAAGCAAACGTTTAATTAATGACCCCGACGTCCTTGCTCCAAGCTGCGTTTCTGTTCCGGGGGACGTCCTTTCTTCATGGGGGGTAGAGAGCACCTGCTTTGCCATCACACTTCTGTGCCAGTAAGTGTGACAGGACCCAGAAGATTCAGAGCAAGATGGTGCGCAGACAGACACAGTTGGCCCTTGGGCAGTATGAACTCTGTGGCAGCCATCGGCCCCAACAAATGGTGCATATAACTTTTGCTCCCCCCCCCCCAGCAGAACTCAACTACTAATAGCCTACTGTTGCTGGGAAGCCTCAGGGTAACATGAGGTTGGTGAACAGGTATTTTGTATGTTACCTGTATTATGAACCGTATTCTGACAATAAAGTCAGCTAGAGAACAGAAAAAGTATTTAAAGTCATAAGGAAGAGAAAAGACATTGACGCATCTGCAGGTGTGTTGACTGGAAGGCCGGCAGGTACAGGAGGGCCCTGGGGCTGAGCCAGGACTGGGGTGGGTTGAGCCAGGACAGGGCTCATGAGTGCAGGCTCTGTGCACCTGCCCGGGGTGGGGGCTGAGCCCGCTGGCAGCTGCGGCCTCTCCTGAGCTCCCACCTGGGGGAAGTGGGGCTGGGGCCTCGGTGTCCCAGCGCAGCCCCAGTGGGTCAGGAGGACTGGGGGGCCTGCCCTGTGCAGTGCCAGCTGGCCCCTGGGCACCCTCCTTGGCTGCAGCACTGCCCCTCCCCTCCCCAGTGCACGCATGCGGGGGAGCTGGGTGTGGGACCCCTACGCCCGCGGCCTAGTAAGATTCTGGGAGCCTGGCTGCGTAGTGAATAAAGGCATGTGGCTTCTGCTGTCAACTCTTAAAAAAGTGGGGAGGGCCACCTGGGTGGCTCAGTCAGTTGGGCATTGACTCCTGGTTTCCATTAGGTCATGGTCTCAAGGCCGTGGGATGAAACCCCTTGACGGGGTTCGCACTGGGCATGGAGCCTGCTTAGGATTCTCTCTTCCTTTTCCCTTTGCCCCCCCAGGCACCTGCCACAAGCTCGCTCTCTCTAACATAAATAAATGCGTGTAAGTGGACCCTTGCAGTTCAGAGCTGTCCTTTAGGGGCAACTGTATGCCCGAGTCTGGTGAGGCTTCAGGACGCCCCTCCTGCTCAGTGTGTGAGCCTCGCCCCAGAGGCCTTGCGGGCCTGCAGAGTACAAGGCAGGAAGGGGCCTGGGTGACAGCAGCCTCCTCCTCTGACCTCACTCACTCCTCCCTCTGTCTCCTTATGGGGTCCCGCCCTTCAGCTGCAGGGTGCCCTGCGCTGCAAACAAACTGAGCTCCTTTCCACCTCCGGGGCTTTGCCCCTGCCTCTCCTCTGCTAGCCGCCCCCCCCCCCCAGGCTCCTAGGCCCTTCCTCCGCACGGAGCCCCAGGCCGGCCTCCCCCCGCGGCCTGCTGTGTCCCCTGCGAGCGCGCAGTACACCTTCCCCGGAGGAGCCGGCCTTTGGACGTCTGCGCCACCGTCCCGCGCCCGCCACGGAGCGGCTGCGTGCACTGAGGAAACTAACTCGCTTGGCCTCTTCGTGCAGCAGTTGCGTGGTTTGTAGGAGACCGAGCTGTTCCCCAAGCATTTGGGGTACCGAGGGTCCCCCCCAGGCACGTGCTGAGATGGGAAATCAGGAAGGGGTGCCCGAGTGGGAAGACCCCGGGCTCCTACCCACCGGCACTGCAACAAGGACCTTCTGCTTTCACTTTGCGGCGCATTTTGGACTTCCACTCAAGATTTCATTTGAAGAAAGTCATCCATGTCACTATTAAAAATGCAAAGTTTTAAATTCACTGATTCTGATCATTAAGTCCCCTTCCATCTCGAATCGTGACAGTGTCTCATGAAGCGTTCACCCCTCCCGGCTTCCCGCAGCCAGATCGAATTTCCTGTTACTATTTCTACTAAATATTTTTGGAATCATCACCCGAATTCAAAGCTTCCGAGTTATTTTTAGCAGTTCCTCCTTCCCCTTCTCCACACAAGGGGTTGCCCAATGGTCCTAAATGACTTCCTCATCGACTTCTTATCTCCATTCCCCAAGGATGGAAATAAGGCCCTATGTAAGCCCGGGGGGCAGGGGGGCAGGGCTCAGTCAGCCTTGGCCTGCTACGGTGGCCGTCTCACCATTCTCCCTGTGTGTCTCCCGTCAGCCCGTGGCCCACACAACGACCGATCAGCCACGGCTGTGTCGTGAATCTCCGTGACGTGCCCACAGCCCCTCCTGGACACAGGCTACTCCTGCCTACCACAGCCCCCTGCCATGGGTCTGTACATTGGGGTCACCAGGCCCTGGGACATGGGACCCCACTTTCCTGGTGAGGCGTCAACAACCCGGATCGTGGCCTCTAAGTCTACTGGCGAAAGAATTTTGTCTAAAAGGTGGCCATCGATCAATCCGGTGTTTCCTCCTGGGAAGTGAAAATGCAGGGCTCGAGGGAGTCCGCAGACATCAGGACGGACAAGAAGGAGGAACAGAAGAGGCATTGGCCCAGGAGCACGGAGGCAGGCCCTCAGCCGTAGGAGAGCAAGGGGGCTTGGAGGAAGACGGCGGCTGCCCTACGTGGAGGGACGCCTGATGGAGGCGCCACCTCTTTCCGGAAGCTTCCCCTCCTCACGCCAGACAAAAGTCACCTCCTTCTGTATATGTGCTGCCGAAGCGAGCACAAAAGTCACCTCCTTCTGAACACAGCACTTAGGCCCTCTGTTTTGTCTTTTGTTCCTCTCTGCACCTCTGGGAGCTCCTTGAGGGCAGGCAATAAAGAGCTACATCCTAGCGAAGGATTCTGGGGCGTCCGCAGCGCTGCAGGGAAAGCCACCCTCGTGGCGACCCGAAAACACGGATTCTAGCACCGTCCTGAAAGGTCGGTGGATCCCGCAGTCTCTCCAGGCCGTGTCGTCCACGTGATTCTGCTCAGCTGCGCATTGACGTGGCCCCCCACTCGGGAGGCAAACTCCAGGACGTGAGCTGAGTTCTCTTGGCCTAAAACCTTTGGCCCCGCGGGCCCTGAGCTGGACAGTCCCACAGCCCGGGGAGCCGTGGGACGGGGAGACAGCGCGGCTCCGTGCGGAGGAGGACTGCTTTTTACTACAAGAAGGAGGGGACGTTTGCCGGTTCTCGTCCGCAGTCGTTTTTGTCTCCGCCGAGAAGGCAGGGAGTGCATATTCCCCTCGAGGGCACGGTTCGTTGCTGACTTTGTCTGTCCCCCACCACAAGATGACCGTGTCCCCCGCTTACTGAGCGAACACCGGGAGCCAGGACCTGGGCTGAGGGTCCCTCGTACGGGTCTCACCTGATTTTCTTAGCAGACGTCACCAAGCTCACTCTGCTGCCGGGGACACCGAGACTTGAAGGGGTGAAGAGCTGAAAGGCACAGTCGGGAAGAGAATGAAGCAGGGCCGGGAGCACGCGGAACCCCAGAGCTCGCTTTGCCTCCCTGCCATGCCGACTCCCCGGGGCAGAGCCCCGAGGCCCGTGTTGGGGAAGCAGGCGTGTGCGAGACGGCCGGGATCGCCGCGCACCCCTGCACACAGCTGCCCGTGGAAGACCCGGGCGCGCAGACACACGCCGCCGACAGCCGGGGGTAGCGGAGAGGTGGCCGAGGACAGAAGGGAGCCTCGTGGGAAGCCGCAGGCTACCTGGTGGGGTCAGCCTCAGTGTCGTGGGCTCAGGGACTGCCCAGCTTGTACAACAGACGTGAGCTGTCCGCGACCAGCTCCTGAGCGCCGTCAGCTTCTCTGTAAAGAGAAGACGGGGTTCTGCTGGCTCTCGCACCTAGAGCAGGTGGAAACGCTCGAACGGCCAGTTTCCAGTCCGCGTGCGGTCTGCGCAGAGCCCAGGGCTGCCTTCCTCTCGCGGATTGATGCGTCTCCCCGGCGTCTCCCGGGGCCAGAGGGAATCCCCACTCTGGTGCCGGCAGTCCTCTGCTCTTCGAACACGACTCCTCCCCAGAGAAGGGAAACAGGATTTTTAAGCAACTACTGGACACACACACCGTAAGGACAAGGGCACCTCGAGGCGCTCTCAGGTGAGTCTCTGGTGCTCCGAGAAGATTGGCCGGGGGCGGGGGCGGGGGGCGAGGAGGCGTCCTGGGCAAGACTGACCTGAAGTGAGTGGAATCCAGGTCCTTTTGGGGATCCAGGTGACCTGACCTGGGCACTGATCTTCAGGGCAATGAGTTACGGCCTTTCCCCTTTCTGTGTCTCATCAAGGGAGTCTGAGCTGAAGTTTGCAGGTACAAGATGGACAAGCCTTTTTAAAAATTATAAAGAGAAAGAAAACAGTGTTACTTGAGCCCGAGTAAGGACAGGTGCCCTGGATACTCCATTTCCACAGGGAAGTAAGAGCTCCTGGGAAGGGACGTTTGGTGCAGGATTATATGTGGTTTTTACATGACGAGTTAGAGTATCCTAACAAAGAACATTCCAGAAAGTTACAGACTTTATCTTACGCTTTTAGTATGCTCAAGTATGTTCAACTGTAATCTTATGGGAACCAGGGAGGTTTTTCTTACCTTTCTGTTTGGTATGCTGCTTTTTTTTTTTTTTAAGATTTTATTTATTTATTTGTCAGAGAGAGAGAGGAAGAATGAGCGAGCACAGGCAGACAGAGAGGCAGGCAGAGGCAGAGGGAGAAGCAGGCTCCCTGCCGAGCAAGGAGCCCGATGTGGGACTCGATCCCAGGACGCCGGGATCATGACCTGAGCCGAAGGCAGCCGCTTAACCCACTGAGCCACCCAGGCGTCCCTTTTTGGTTATTTTTTAAACGAAGCAGATGGGCATCGTGCACTCAGGGCAGAAACAGAGCCCATGCATTGAGGTTGGCTCGAATCATTTTGAATCATTTTGACCTCCATAAATGCTAAAGGTGTAGCCTTCCTGGGAGCCTGGGAGCAGGGCCCACCAACATTAGTAGTAGAAGAGTTCCTTTACCTGGGTGTCCTTCACGGGGAGCTCACCCACATCCGGGGGAAGGGAGCGGTTTCCATGGAAGCTGGTGGTTTCCTCCGTGTCCTGATTCACCACTCACATCCTAACCCAACTTCCCTGCCGTCTTCGGGCTCTGCTCCACAATGGGCAAATGAAGTCCTCGTTCCTTTCTTTCGTCCCCCGCAACACTTAGAGGTGGCTATAAGATCGTAGCGTGTGTCTTACCTGGGGTCCTTACCAGAAATGTGCATTCCATACACGCCCACGGCCCTCACACTGAGACACGGGCATCCCCGTTCTCAGTCTGGGATGTGGCTTCGTACCTGCCTGAATGTTGCTGGACCAGCTTGGCCTTCTCTCTCCTTCCGTCCAGTCTTCCTTCCCCCAGTTAGATCATGATCTTTGAGATCGGGAGATACATGTTTTCTTTCTCCAGTGCCCCTGGAGGAGTACCTTCCCTGTTTACAAATACACGTGAGCGGTTGGGATCAGCCAGAAGTCGATAGAAACGTCTTCTGTGCCCATTGTGCGAATGTCAGGACAGTCTGAATGAGAAAGACATGTCTCCTAGGCTGAGAGCCCGGCCGGAAGTGAAACAGACGGAGTTTTCCCATACCAGCTTATATAGATTATTGAAAACACTCTGGAAAAAAAATCCCAGAAAGTGGAATTTTAAAATCTTTGTTTTCTCAGGTGTATTTTTTAAATTAATTTTACTTAGAACATTATCTAGAGAGGTGAAATATATCACCTCCTTCTGCTTTACACCTTTGCACTCATATCCACTGCTTTCTTATATTAATAATTGATAGAGAAGCAGAATTTCAGATTCGTTCCAGATTTGTCCAGAGTCAAACACACAGCAGGCCAAAGTCATGTACTACTCACAGGCCTTTGTTCAGGGAGAAGACAGGAGAGTCTGGTTGTTTCCTCCTTATTTAATGATGGGTCCCCGCCTTGTCTGAAACCCATCAGGCCTTAGCTCTGGGGATTCAGTGCGGACTCGGCAGTGTGTCTTACAGACCTCACCTGGTCTGGCCTCGTGGCCCCTTCTGCTCTAGCCCAGTCTCTGGTTCTGTGGCCCCCCATCCTCTGCCCTCCCGCCCCCTTCCCGCCCTCCTCCGTCATTCTGCCTGCAGCTTCTTGAAGATGCTATAGTCTGCTTCCTACCTGGCCTTAGTATCCGCCATTCTTCCTGACTCAGCTGACTCCCTCTTCAACCTCCAAGTCTTATTTTAAACGTCACTTCAGCTGGGAGCTTCCCCTGACCTTAGGTCTGGGTCGGGGCATGACCCTCCTTTGTTCGTTAGAATTGCCTGTTTCTATTCTGTGTTCTCCGCTCAGACTGTGAGCTTGGTTCATGGCAGGGAAACGAAAGCTCTAGATGTATTTATGCTTGTACACACACACACACGCACACACACGCACACACACGCATGTTATACATGCACTTGTATTATACACGCACAGTGTACACACACAGATACACACATACACTCTACACACACATACACACAGTGTATACACGCATGTTATATATGCACACTTGTTCTATACACATAGATACTCTAGCTACACACACATCGAGCAGGAAAGAGGGGAAATGACTGGTCTCACCCGTCAGTCTCGTGCCCTGCAGTTAGGTTCTTTCGAGCACGAGGGTAGGATAGCCCTGGGCTACTCCACGGCAGGAGCTCATGGTGAGGGTGTTGTGGGCAGGAGGAAAGGTCAGAAGCTCTGTGGGCGCACGCCAATGCCTCCTTGGGAGCAGGGCAAGAAAGGCCCTAATGTGGGCTCCAGGCTTTAGAGAGCCTCGCATGTCACAGAGACACTGATTTTTCTATCCGGCATCCCAAGAAGGTGTTCTGAGCATTTCTTCACCCCTTCCGTGAGCCGCACCTGGGAGAAGCAAGCGCAGGGTGGACTGGCCCTGCACGTCCGTAGAGGCCGGGCTATGGGGTGGCGATGTGTACCTATAAGTGGTGCGGGCTCGGGCAAGGAGGCGGTTGCCCCCATCTGGTGACGTGTGTGTCTCTGCAGACGAGGATCCCCTGGTGTCTTTGCTTCTTTGCTTCTCTCTGTTGGCGTCGTGCAGTCCGGGAAGGTGGTTACGACTCCCTGGAAATCTCGAGTTAGGAAAGGGACGGGCTGAGGCGGTCACCTGAGCACTTGACCTGATGCATCCTGATCCCAGGTTCGGACAGGGCCAGTCATGCTACAGAGTCCTGGCCAGAGCCCGGCTTCCACCCTGGCGCAGCAGACCCAGGAGACTGGAGGACGTGAGGGCGTGGAGATCGTGCAGGGAGAGGCGGGGGTCCTCCGCTTCCCTGCCCTGGCAGTCTGCGAGCCCACACCTGCTGCGGGTCGTGGGCTGGGAATGCGAGTGGAGCCACGGGTGTGATCTGATTGGGAACTTCTAACTATTTACTCCTGCAGTAGGTGGGTCTCCACTTGGATCCTGCCCCATGGCTCCCCGTGGCTCCCCAACAATATTTCAGGTAACCCTGCACGTAGTCTGGCTTCTTGGTCCAAGACTCCGTGCTCATTGACTCCTTAGAAGTGGGCATCGTGACTCCCTCTAACTTTCTGTTCAAGGAGTAACTCGACTTCTAACATGGGCTTGTATCGAGTCTCCTGTCTGCACAGACCCACAGAACTGCTCGTGCTCAAGGGTGCTCTCAGAGAGGACCACCTGGTTGGCCAGGCACTGCTCAGTGTGCAGCCCCTCTGCAGGCAGACCTTTCCTGCGCACGCCCCGAGCCCATCTGCCAGCCCGTGAGGGCCTTGGGTGAGGCATCCCTCTGTGAGACACACCCGCGGCTGTGATGGCAGGTCAGGTGGCCACAGAAGCATGGGGGCTTGGGCTGAGAAAAGCTCTCTGGGCACTGGCCCTGCAGAGGCCATGAGCAGAGCCGGCGTCCTGAGCTCCCAGCCCAGAACGTGCTGTTGCCCTCGTCCCGCTGAAGCCTGCTCTCACATTAACTTTTTTTAAGTCACGTATGCAATTTTCCTCATTTCCATCTAAACCATGCCAGCCAAGGAAAGGTACAACAGTCTAAATTAAATCATTCTGAGTCTTCTGCAAAAGAGGAAGGAAAAATAAGAACCTTCAGACTTTAATACCAGATTTAGCGTTTTTCAGATTATTTAGGAAGGTGTGGTCTGTGATTTCTCTGTAAATGCACTCTGGTCTCAGCGATGCCTCATGTGTTTGGAAATGATTTCATTTCCTCTACAATGGCCAGTAATAATCACCATAACACTAAGTCAGTGAGGGGGAAAAATCCATGTCTATATGTAGACAACAGATTAATTCCTTTTCATGACACAATAGTTTGGGGTACTTTTCATGACTATTTTTGTAGAATTCCTACATATGGTTAGTTACAGAGCTTCTCTAGTCTGCTCATTAAGCTGCCCCAAGTGCGAGGCTGGCCATTCCGTGGTGGAGCAGTTTGGACACCCAGACCTGCCCAGCCTTCCTAAAGTGCTACGGCTCCTGCTGTTCTGAGAGTGGTTCTGGGCTCAAGAGTAAACCAGTACATTGACCTCAGTCTTTCCTCACGCTTGACACTGGCTCCTTCCTGGCCTTCCTGCTCAGTGGAGGCAGCAGGACTGGGTGACGGGCGCCCTGGGACCCTTCAGAGTCTTGGGTCCAGACTCCCTTTAGCCAGTTCTATAATGCGTGGATGTGGGTGGGACAGACTTCTCCACTGACTTCTCCAAAGACTCCAAAATCTTTGTCTTTCTTGGGGAAAGAGGGAGAGACAGATGAGAAAACAGGAGCCTTAAGTCTTTTGTGCACTAGAGAGTTCAAGTTCTCAGATTCAAGGAGAGCTTCCAACATGGGCTTCTCCACTCTGGTGATTCACTGGTCACCATGTCTACAATGCTCGTCCTGTAGCCCCAACATGGAGCTTCTAATGTCGAGGTCGGGGTGGGGACTGGCATGTGGACGTGTCTGAAGATTCTAATGGTAACATTCCTGCTCAGGTAGGGTTGAAAACCAGTGATTTGGATGAGCAGTTTACAACCTGCTTTTACTCCACACTCCACCAGGGAGCACGAGCTCCCTAAGTGACTTTGGGCGGGGAGAAGCTGGGCTCTCCAGGAAGAGTGTGCAGTCGCTCAGCAAAGAAGTCTGCTGGACTTTGGATATTGACCTCCCCGTCAGGTGTCTTTGGGAGACCACCATGCAGGCACCATGCAAACACATCCTTGAAAAACTCAAAACAAGTCGGGACGTGGCAGAAAACCAAAAACGAACCACTTTTGATACAGGTGACAAAATGCATACTTCTTAAAGATGTAGCACGTTAAAGAAGGCCGTCACAGAAGGTTACATGCTGCATGATTCATTTCTATAACTTTCTTGAAAACACAAAAAAGCACATAGACAAAAATCAAATGACTGGTTCTCAGGGACTAAGAGTGGGAGAAAGGGGTTAATGCAAAAGGTCAAAGGAATTTTTTCAGGTAATAGAGATGGTTTATATCTTTTTTTTCCCCCCGTGTTGAATCAACTACACCGTGTTGATTGGAGGTCAGTATGGCTCAGACTTCTGAAGTGATGCTTGCTCGTCACATGACGTTTCAACGCGAGGATTTGGGTTGTATGTCACACCAGGAGTGAGGGATGAAAGACTCCGGATGGGATGACAGATCCTGTCCCATAGGGAAAGACAAAAGATACTTCCAGTATAATTAGTGTTTCTAAAGACAGGAATGTCCCAAAGAGGGAGGAATTTATTTTTCCCCATTTTTTATTATAGGAAGAACATATGACACACACTCTATGTTTTTAGGAAATGTTTGAGGGGTGCAGTCCGGTTCTGTTAACTGCATCCACATGGAGGGCAGGTGTCTCGAACTTCTCCGTCTTGCACGACTGAAACCCACCCTTTACAGCCCGTGCGCTTCCCCCTGACAACCACCCTGGCCGTCCTGCTTCTGGGAGCTCGATGGCCGTGTCCGCCTCACAACAGCGGAGCCAGCAGTGTTTGGTTTCCGCGACTGGCTTGTTTCCCTCAGCGTGCCGGCCTCACGGCTCATTCATGTTGTCGTGTGCGGCGGCATCTTCCTTCCAAGGCTCAGTGATGTTCGGCTGTAGGCTCAGACCACGTTCTCTCTGTGCAGCCGTTCCTGTGGGGACATCGAGGACGCTCCCGCCCCTTGAGCCTGGTGCCCGATGCTGCCGCGAACACGAGAGAAGTACCTCTCCGAGACCCTGCCGCCCGTTCTTCTGGATGAGTGGCCAGAACTGGCGTGGCGGCATCACGCGTCGCTCTGTGTTGAGCTCTTCGAGGAACCTCTGAGCCGTTTTCCATGGCGGCTGCACCAGTCCGTGCGGCACCGCCGCCGCAGGCCCCTAGCGCCCCGCGCCCTCGCCAGCACTGACGGTGTTTGCTCGTTTTCACAGCGACCGTCCTGGCAGGTGACGGGGTGTTTCGTCGTTTCCATTTGCGTCTCATCGGTGATTACTCGCCAGGACTCACGGGCATCGTGTCCCGTGTCCGGGGGCCGCCTGTGCGCCTTCTTCAGTGGTCGTTCAAGTTGTCCCCCAGTTTTAAATTGGCCGTTGGGTTCCCTGAAGTACCTAACGCGCTTACCGCTCTTGAGCTGTTGGAGATCGTTGTTTGCTTTGGGTGACCCCCCTCCTCAGACGTGCGGTCTACAGGTACTTTCTCCCGTTCTGTGTGTCGCCTCGTCACCCTGCTAGCTGTTCCCTGGGCCATGCAGACGTCTGTTCGTTTGATGCAATCCGGCTTGCCTACTTTTTTGGCTTCTTGCCTGTGCTGTTGGAATCAGACCCAGTAAATCACTGCCAAGACCCATGTTCTGGCGCTTGTCCCCCGAGCTCTCTCACGTTCACGTTTAATCCACTTGGAGCTGGCCTTTGTGTGCGGTGTGGAAGCTCAGTGTCGCGTCACTGAAGGCAGGGGATAGAGATGTCCTGCGGTCGGTCCCTTTCCCAGCCCGTCTGGCAGTGTTGGCTTCGTGGGTGCAGCTGCTCAGGGTCGGGTGCGTGTGTACGTACAGCTGTTGTGTCTTTGCCGTTGCAGAGTGTCCTTCGTTGTCTTCTGCGCCAGCTTTTTACCTAGAGTCTCCGTTTCCGATGCAAGTGTGGCCACCTTGACTCTCTTGGTTGTCGTTTGCCAGGAATACCTTTCTCCATCCTTCACTCTCGGACTCTGTGTGTCCTTAAATCTAAAATGAGTCTCTGGTGGACAGTGTGCTGTTGGATCTTGTGTTTCATTCTTTGTCACTGTGTGTCTTTGGGTCGGGGAGGTCCAGCCAGGTTCATTTACGGTAACCAGGCGGAGAAGGCCACGCCGTTGTCCCCTTGATCATTGCTGTCCTCTGTCCTGTGGCTCTTCAAGTCCCTCTTGCTGCCTCTCTTGCTGTGTTTTGTCGATTTTGTGTGTCTGCATGACATGTTTTCATCCTATTCTCATTCTCTTTTGTGGATCTTCCTGGGGAACTTTCTTTGTATTGTGGGGCTGATATAGACCATCTTAGAGTCACAACACCCGGCTTCCGGCTGACATTGACTTAATTTCAGCTGCACACCCCCAAACTACACTTGAACGTCTGCCCCCCACTGCCTGTTATTATGTCACAAACTATGTCTTTCTGTATTGTCTATCCATTAACTTATTTTTATAGTTAAAGTTATTTTTAAACTTTTGTTTTAACTTGCCGGACAGCATTGGAAGTGATTTACGCACCACTCCTACGGTATTTCTGTGTTCTCTGTGTGTCTATATATTTGCTCTTACCCGTGAGATTTCCATTTTCATATTCGGTGGTGCTTCTAACACCCTTCCGTTCCGACCTGAAGACCTCTCAGACCTTTCCTGGGACATGTCTTCTCCATGCTTGGACTTGTCAATTCTGAATTAGGAGCATCTGCCTGCTTCTTGTTTTAGGAGCTTGCAAGCTTTTGCTTCCCTGGGGATCTGTCTGGAGTAATGCAGGTTCTCTTGAGCCCGCTCTTTTGTTTCCGGCGCTGCCAAGGCTTCTAGAATATTCCAAGTCCCAGTGTGTCAGGCGAGACAAACGCTAGTCCCTTGGGCAGCACTGTGAAAAGTCAGAATGTTGGACTTAACACTCCAGCCTTCTCTTTCTTCCGAGAAGGGGATCTCTGTCTGCTCTACCCTGTGCCTTCTGAAGCAGCAGCTTGCTGTCGAGCTGTCCTTGTTCTCAGAGGCTGCTGTGTGTCCATCCACTGGGTCCCGTCTGTGCTCTGAGACAGGTGAGACAGAAGTCGCTCCCTTGGGAAGCCCCCTGCAGAGCCTGAAGATCAGACACTTCCCAGAGTGGAGCAGGAGTTGGGGTTTCTCTTCCACTCACCACACCGAGCCAGAGGGAGGTAGTACGGTGAGCAAGTGCTGCAGACCATAGCCTGTGTTCTCTGGGGCCCCCCAGCTGATGCCATTTCCCGCAAGCACCTGGAGTAGAGCAAGACAGAAACCATTTCCAAAGCGGCTCCCTGAAAAGCCTGAACACTGGGTGTAATGTCATCTTCTCTCTTTCTCCCTAGGCAGAACCTGGGAGCTGGGGGTTTTCTCGTCACCCGCCATGCCGATCCCGCCAGGAGGTGCTATGGTGAGTATGGGCCACGAATTTTGCTCCTGGCTTTGGTCAGGCTAACCCTGCCCTCAGCAGGGATGCAGGAGCCACTTAACTGGTTTCTGGGTTTCTTACAAGCTGAGTGGGTCCAGCTGTTGTTGAATCAGAGTCTTCAGGTGGGAAAGGACCCCCGTTCTGCCTTCCTGCTGACGTCACTACACAAAGGGTTCATATCCTCATTGTGGCGGTGGTTTGTATACATTTGCCAAAATCACCAAAATATACCTCTTACTGCATGTACGTTATACACATCAATAAAACTGGCTAAAAATAAATTTTAAAAAAATGATGTAACAAAAAAAATTTTTGAGACCAGCAGTATGGCCTAAACTGCTCCTAGATACCTTCCTTCAGTACACAGCAGGCTGCAAATCCACCATGAAATTCCACTGAGAAATAACATCGTGTGGATAAGATTTTCTGATAAATGAGCTATGCTCACTTTTACTGGTTATTTCTCTCTTCTCAAGATTGATTCCAGCCAGACTGTGTTTTCAGGACAGTGAGGAAGTCCTCACGTGAGCACTGCCATTTCTAAATGGAAAGTAAGTTGCCTCCTACACACAGCGCTGCGCTCTCGGTGCCTGAACAAATGTCTCACACACAGTAGATGTTCACTAACATTGTTTTGACTGAATGAGTAAAAGTTTATTCTTTGACAGTCCACTGTCAAAATAGTGAAGCAAATTCGGCCTTTAAGTTGGATCCTGTTTTTGAACCTTGGTGTTGCAGTTAGGAGCTGCATGGTCTTGGTCTGAGCTCGTCATTCCCGCCTGTAGAACGGGGTAAGAGGAATTCTGCGCACGTGTAGTGAGCTCCGCACCAGCTGGACAGATCACGGCCTTCCGTTGTCTGAGTGTCGCTACCCAAACAAGAATTCTCACTGGTTCTTTTCACACAATAATCGCAGTCGGCTGATTACCCATAATTCGTGTCCATTCCAATCAACATTCAAGGCACTTGAAATGCTAACTAGACTGGATTTTTGGAAACTTACGCCTTTCCCCTCATCCGATTACATGACTCACTTCTAGTGCTCATGGTTGATAGAGTCTGCAGTGGGTAACATGAACTAGACTTGCAGTAAATGTCGGTTTCTTTGCACGTGTATAGCCATTTTTGTATGCTCAAATCTCTCTCCTTGGCCAACTGAGATCTCGAGAACGGCAGGAGGGTGGAGGCTGGGCAGGGGGAGTCTGGTCTGCTCAGACCTTACTCCATCTGCTCTACAAGCCCGAGGCTCGCAGTCCTGCGTGCACTGTCCTCTGGCCTCGTGCGCTCTCATATGTCCTGGAGGTGGCTTCTGGTTCCAGCCTGTGCTCTGCCATCTTGACCTCCTCATCCATGTTTTCCCAACACTGTTTGTTTTGTTTTTCTACTTATTTTTATTTTTTATTATGTTCAGTTAGCCACTGTATAGTACATCATTAGTTTTTGGTGTAGGGTTCAATGACTCACTAATTGTGTGTAACACCCAGTGCTCACCACATCACGTGCCCTCCTTAGTACCGTCACCCTGTTACCAACGCCATTTGTTGAAGAGACTTTTTCTCATGTACATTCTTCCCTGCCTTGTCAAAGATTAATTGATCATATAACTATGGGTTTGTTTCTGTATTTCTGTTCTTTTCCATTGGGTTAAGTTTCTGTTTTGTGTGTACTGTATTGTTTTAATTACCGCTGCTTTGTAATATAACTTGAAATCTGGGATCATGATGTCTCCAGTTTTGTTTTTCTTTTTCAAGATTGCTTTGGTTATCTGAGGCCTTTTCTAGTTCCAGGAAAATTTTTAGAATGGTTTGTTCCAGCTCTGTGAAAAACGCTATTGGTATTGTGATAGGGGTTGCATTAAGTCTGTAGATTGCTTTGGGAAGTTTGTTGGGTCATTTTAATCTTAGCTATTCTGGTAACTTGGAGTGGTAGCATTTCACTGTGATTTTATTTATTTATACTTTTTAAAAGATTTTATTTATTTGAGAGAGAGAGAGAGAGCAAGAGAGCACAAGCAGGGAGAGTGGCAGAGGGAGAAGGAGAGGCAGGCTCCCTGCTGAGCAGGAAACCTGACCTAGGGCTCCATCCCAGGGCCCTGAGATCATGACCTGAGCCGAAGGCAGATGCTCAACCAGCTGAGCCACCCAGGAGCCCCTTCACTATAATTTTAATGTGCCTTTCCAAATTGTATGTTTTCATGTGTGTATTGACCTTTTAAATAGTCTCTATTTTGTTAAGTGTCCTAGTTTTTTTGTTTATCTTTTTAAAAATTGAATTATTGGTCATTTTCTTATTAATCAGTAGTTTTTAAATATACTCTGTATATTAATTCTTTGCCACGTATATAGTATATAAATACATGTGTATATATTTATATATTATATAAAAAATAATAGAGAGAGGTTAATGAACAACACAGGCAATCTGAAAGCCAAAAGAGAAAAGATGGACAGATACCATCACACACAAAATTTTTGGTGTTCAGAATAACGAAAGACACCAAGACACCATATTATGTAACGGACGCTACGCGTGCACACACACACACACACACACATAAAAATACATAATGTTGGATCCATATGTGATGTATGAATAATTGACTATAAGAATATACTGTATGTGCCATTGAACTGGCCAAATCCATTCCTGACTTCAGAAAAATGAAATAAATAACATGATCACACATAGACATTTATAAGAATGATCAGACCAACTTGATTCCCAATACCCCCAAACTGGAAATAATGAAATATCCGAGTGGGTAGAAGAATGGTGACATTTCCACATCGTCAGATATGGTTACATCTGGAGCGTTCCTCCGTTCGGAGGGCAGGGGAGAGCCAGGAAGTCTGGGCAGCTGGACACACACTCTCCTGGTGAGGGGGCAGGTAGTCACCTGTGTTGTGTGCCGAAGGTTTGCCCACTTCTCCACACGTGTCACAGTCTCCTCCAGCGCGCCCCTGTGAGCGGAAGCACTTCTGTGTGGAACGTCGCTGTCACATGGCAAGTGCTCTGGGTTGAGTGACATGGTATGAATGAATGGTAACCGCTCCGTTTTCCCAGGGAAGGAGCAGCCCCTAGTAACCACAAACCAGATTTCGGTGTTGGGTCTGCTTTCCTTCAGACACATTGCTTGTTGATTGAGTTCTGCTCAGAAAGGACAGCCTGCGGAAGGAGCCCGGTTACGGATGCAGGTGCAGGGGAGAACCGCCCTGGCCTGGTCCCGGGGGCTGCTGCCCAGCTGTGCGGCGGTTCCAGAGTTCCCGGGACACCGCGGCCGGTTCTCAGCAACATGTCTAGACGGCTGTGAGGAGCTGAATCATGTGTTAGGGGAACCCGGAGGAACTTTGGCCGGCACTCAAAACGGGGATTTTCACAAGAGTTTGGGAATTAATCTGTAACAAGAACGACATTTGAGAAGTCAAGTATACAAGAGAACTTGATGTAGGGCAAAGGCGGTGTTCTATTTCTGTTGGGGACTTGATGGTGAACTTTGCAAAGTCGTTCTGAGACAGGTGGCCACAAGAAGAAAACACTAGCTTCCTCTTCACAGTATGTACAGAATTAAATTTGGGACCGATTAAAGATCCATGTGTAAGAAAGAAAAGATACAAGACATGAGGAGATAATTTACGAGAATATCTGATCACTGAGAGTGGGGGAGACGCACTTGAGCCATGGAGGGAATCCATACGTCCAAAGAGAAAGATGGGCAGACACTATTACGTAGGAAACTTCTCCTCCAATGTTTGGGATGTTACAAGACACTGCAGGCCGAGTCAAAATGACGACCTGGAGAAAATACTTGCTGTGAATATAATAGATAAAGAGTCATTTCCTTTATGACTATAGAAGAGCTGTTACAGATTTGTGAGATGAAAGAAAGCAACTCAGTAAGAAAATGGAAATACTAAGACTAAAGACAAGAACAGGAAATGCGGGGAACACGTGTACCTGCCGATCTCTCGTAGCCGCAAAACGCAAGTCAGAACCGCAGGAAGATGCCATTCCGGTATCGACCAGATGGGCGAAAATGAATTCACACTGTCATTTCTCTGGTTCTTTGGGGAGTTTTTTGGACATTTCATCCTTAAATGCTTTTCAAAGGGTGGAGGGAAACTTAATATTTCCCTTAGAAATTGGGGGACTTCTGATTGAGAAGGTCAAGGCGTAGTTGGAAGCCCGACCAAGCAGAGGGCAGCGGCTCACACACAGGAAGACAGGGCTGGAGCCTCCCCCAAGAGCCCAGCTCCTAGGGAGGAGTGAGCCCCCCCAAACAGGCCCCAGAAGCCGTGTACATTCTCACCTCCCAACATTTTCTTCCTTTAAGAGATACTCTTCTCTGCTCTTTGTGAAGAAAAAGACAAAACTTGTGGACAAGGCAAAGAGAGCATAGCGTGTCCTTTTAATGTCTTGTCACAGCATGGTGGGACTGGCCCACCCAAGGGTTATCTAACCTTGTGGGAGAATGTGTTCTTATTTGGTGTGTTATTCACTGTTGGTAAGAAGTCTAGACTTAGTGAAGCCACATGTTAATTGATAATTTTTGCCTATTGGCCATATCAGTGATTTCTTTCTTGTAGGAAAGCAAACCCCAGTGGTTGTGGTTTTATTGTCTTGTAGGATAGTACCCAGTTTTGTAGCTAGCCTCAACTTAATCTAGGATCCTTCTGTCAAATGCTATATGCCCTTCGTTTCTCAAACAGTTTTTGGACCAGTTGCACCATCCCATTCATTCTCTCATCAATTAATTGAATAGATCCTTATATTAGTTGCATTTTTAAGTTTTGGAAACCCATGCTTCAGTACTCTTTCTTCATGTTCTCCAGTGTTCAAAGCCTAGCCTGATGCTCATTTTTCCTAGGGTTCTCTAACCGCCCCAGACAATCTCTACCTGCTCTGAATGACCACATTTTCCAACCAGGATCCCTGAGGTTTCTTGAAAGTGCTGGGAGGCTGGGCAAAGGTGAACGCTGAAAAGCAAGAGGGACGCGTTGCTGCTGGTGGTGCATGTCACCCCACCGCCTGTTGTAGGGACTGTTTTTCTAGTACATGAGGAAGCACGTTGGACTTTGCAGGCTGTGTGGTCTTTGTCCCAACTGCTCAGCTCTGCTTGGCGGCAAATAACCAGCCATCGACGCGACAGAACAGAAGGAACATGGGTGTGCTCCATAAATCCTTCTCCATAAAAACGGAAACTCGAACTTCATATAATTTTCATGTGTCTTTTTTTTAAACTTTCATTTATTTGTTTGACAGATGAAGATCACAGGTAGGCAGAGAGGCAGGCAGAGAGAGAGGAGGATGCAGGATCCCTGCTGAGCAGAGAGCCTGATGTGGGGCTCGATCCCAGAACCCTGGGATCATGACCTGAGCCGAAGGCAGAGGCTTTAGCCCACTGAGCCACCCAGGCGCCCCATATTTTCATGTGTCTTGATGTATTCTTTTTCTTTCAGTTTTTTTGCCATTTTAAAATGGAAAACCATTCTCAGCCTGAGGCCGTAGGGGAGCAGCGGTGGATCTGACTCGGCTGACAGCTGCCTCTGCTGTGGGGGTCCTGCGGCTCCTCCGCAGACCGTCTGCAGTCTGTACTGTTGTTATTGTGTTGTTTGCTCCAGGGCTCATGTCCTCGACCAGGTGGTAAGCTGAGGGCAGGTGTCTCACACTCCTTTGGAAACCTCTGAAGGACCAGGTTCATTGTTGGGGGCAAAGCAAGCTCGATGAATGCTGAGTAGGGGAAAGGTGTGCTGGCCGGAGGAAGGTCTGGGTAGAGGCGGCTGCTCCTTTGAGCAGGTGGGAGGTTCAGGCAGAAGCAAAGGGAGTGGCACCCTCAGAGAAATCCTTGAAACACACCCAGCGGATGAAGTTGGATGCCACGTAGCACTTTGACTAAGATCGAGAGTAACCAGAAGGCAGGTGCCCCTTTCCCGTCACAGCGAAGCCACCAGAAAAAACCCAGCTCCGACCTCCTTGGGGCCTGCAATGCCCTTCTGTGTCTCTGAGGATCAGGCGCCGGGCCGATGAGGGAAGCTTCGTGCCTTTTCTCCAGGCTGGTCCGTTGATAAGGTGCCCCTTCGTGCTGGCTGACTGTAGTCTCCCATGGACTGCTCGCTTCCAAACAGTCTTCCTCACTCTCCATGCCCTCTCACTGCCGACATGCACATACGCAAGGCACACGCACACACACATGCACGCATGTGCGCGGGTACACACACGTGCACACGCACAGGCCCGGGCAGGCCTCCGCCATGGCAGGTCCAGGGCTCATTTTTGTATTTCCTGTGCCTGGAAGGGAGCTGGGACACCACAGGACTCGGCAGCTTTTCCTTTTCTTTTTTCAGAACGAGGCTTCTAAATAGCACCTCCCTTAATGCAGCCGTTCATAGGTCTCTGAAAGGCCTGATTTTTGTAGGGTTTTACCTTTGTGGCAAGAGATCGTGAAGGGACAGGAAGGAGAAGAAACTAGACTAGGATTTTTACGTAAATCCTCACAGATGCCCCCTTTAAACACCAGAGTGGTGGACCCCAGAGCACCACTGCAGGACCCCACCCTGGAGATTCCCATCAGGAAGGTCTGGGGAAGGAGCCAAAATCTCGCCCGTCTAGCAAATCCCCAGGGCAGGCTGCCGCTGCTGGTGTGGCACCATGCCTTGGGAGCCCGGAGCGGCTATTCCAGACCAGCCCCGCAGCTCCCTACACTGCCAGCAGGTTTGGAAACTCGTCCTTTGACTTGGTGGCCTGCAGCCTTCCCTCTCCGGTCCCAAACCTCCAGTCTCCTTCCCAGCCCACATCGCGGCTCTGGCCCGGACAAAAGAGGATTAAAGCCGCCAAACAGGATCTACTGAGTCACCGAAAAGAAAAGAACCTGATGAGCTTGCTTCCTGTTGTGCAAAAAACTGACAAAAGCTTTGGTTAACATGTAGGAATCAGCCCTGAAGAGGGAGTATATTTGAGCTAATAGAAGGATTCTCCAAGAGGAATTACATCTACGTGGAAAAGAAGCTGTGCCCCCAGGAAATAATGCTGGCACACCCACCCCTCTGCAGGGTGTGTATTTAATAACCTGGGGGGGGGCTGTAAAAGGAGGGAGGGAGGGGCCGATCCTGGAGATGTCTAGGTCATACTTGTTTTTTTTAATTTAATTTAATTTTTTCAGTGTTCCAAACTTCATTGTTTATGCAGCACACCCAGTGCTCTGTGCAATCCGTGCCCTCCTTAATACCCACCACCAGGCTCACCCAACCCCCCACCCTCCTACCCTCCAAAACCCTCAGTCAGGTGGTTTTTCAGAGTCCACAGTCTCTCATGGTTCGTCTCCCCCTCCGATTTCCCCCATCTCCCTTCTCCTCTCCGTCTCCCCATATCCTCTGTGTTACTCCTTATGCTCCACAAGTAAGTGAAACCATATGATAATTGACTCTCTCTGCTTGACTTATTTCACTCAGCATCATCTCTTCCAGTCCCGTCCATGTTGCTACAAAAGTCGGGTATTCATCCTTTCTGATGGAGGCATCATACTCCATAGTGTATATGGACCACATCTTCCTTATCCATTCGTCCGTGGAAGGGCATCTTGGTTCTTTCCACAGTTTGGCGACCGTGGCCATTGCTGCTATAAACATTGGGGTACAGATGGCCCTTCTTTTCA
>PISX010021483.1:0-33510 GCA_004024625.1 Mellivora capensis
TTCAATGATAGCCTAGCTGGATATAGTATTCTTGGCTGCATGTTTTTCTCCTTCAGTGCTCTGAATATATCATGCCAGTTCTTTCTGGCCTGCCAGGTCTCTGTGGATAAGTCTGCTGCCAATCTAATATTTTTACCATTGTATGTTACAGACTTCTTGTCCTGGGCTGCTTTCAGGATTTTCTCTTTGTCGCTAAGACTTGTAAATTTTACTATTAAGTGACGAGGTGTGGACCTATTCTTGTTGATTCTGAGGGGGGTTCTCTGCACCTCCTGGATTTTGATGCTTGTTCCCTTTGCCATATTAGGGAAATTCTCTACAATAATTCTCTCCAATATACCTTCTGCTTCTCTCTCTCTTTCTTCTTCTTCTGGAATCCCAATTATTCTAATGTTGTTTCGTCTTATGGTGTCACTTATCTCTCGAATCTCCCCTCGTGGTCCAGTCGCTGTTTGTCCTTCTTTTGCTCAGCTTCTTTATTCTCCGTCATTTGGTCTTCTATATCATTAATTCTTTCTTCTGCCTCACTTATCCTAGCAGTAAGAGCCTCCATTTTTTATTGCACCTCACTAATACCTTTTTTAATTTCAACTTGATTAGATTTTAGTCCTTTTATTTCTCCAGAAAGGGCTTTTATATCTTCAGAGAGGGTTTCTCTAATATCTTCCATGCCTTTTTCGAGCCCGGCTAGAACCTTGAGAATCGTCATTCTGAACTCTAGATCTGACATATTACCAATGTCTGTATTGATTAGGTCCCTAGCCTTTGGTACTGTCTCTTGTTCTTTTTTTTGTGGTAAGTTTTTCCGCCTTGTCATTTTTTCCAGATAAGAGTATATGAAGGAGCAAATAAAATACCAAAAGGGTGGCAAAGACCCCAGGAAAATGCCCTTTAACCAAATCAGAAGAAACCCCAAGTCATGGGTGGGGAGAAAGGGGATAAAAAGAAGTTCAGAAAAATGAAATTAAAAAAAAGAAAACAAATAAAGAAAAAATATAAAAAAGAAAAAAAATATATATATATTAGACTGGTGACTAGAACAGGGTCACCCACTTAATTGTGGGGTATTTTGATCTCTTAGAAGAAAGTACCACCCAAAATTTTAAAGAATGAAAAATTTATATAAGGGTAAACACAGTGAAGGGATGGAATATGCCTATAAAGATGAAAAACAAAAATTTTTTTTTTAATTTCTAAAAAAAAGGAGTTGATTAAGTTGGTTGGGAGAATAAAGAAAAAGAAAGTGGAGAGAATTTGCTCAGGCTGGAGACTAGAACAAGCCCGGAGCTAGATTTAAGGTGTATTTTTATCCATTAGAGGAAGTTGTACCCCAAATTTTTTAGAAGGAAAAAACCCTTATGTGAATACAAAAAATAAAGTTAAATACTATGAAGGATAAAATATGACTATAATAATGAAGCTTTAAAAAAGATTATTATTTTTTTGGAAAGGTATTGTTAAGATAAACTAGTTAAAAAATGTTAAAAAAAGAAAAGGGTAAAAGTCAAAAAAATTTTAGCAGAAAAAGAGAAAAAGGAAAAAAATAAAATTAAAGAAAAAATTAAGTTAACTGCAAGACTAAAGAATCATGGGGAGAAAGCCATGAATTCCGTGCTTTGCTTTCTCCTCCTCTGGAGTTCCACTGCTCTCCTCATTAAGTGAACTTGGTCGTGGCTGGATTTCTTGTTGATCTTCTGGGGGAGGGGCCTCTTGTAGTGATTCTCAAGTGTCTTTGCCTGAGGCAGAGCTGCACCGCCCTTACCAGGTGCTGGGATAAGTAATCTGCTCGGTTTCGCTTTCGGGAGCTTTTGTTCCCTGAGCGCTTTCCGCAGAGTCCGGAGGACGGGAATGAAGATGGCGGCCTCCCAGTCTCCGGTCCGGAGGAGCCGAGAGATCAGGGCCCCACTCCTCAGTGCGCCCTCAGAGAAAAGCCCCAGCCACTCCCGTCTCCCTGGCCTCTGGCCGCGCTCCGAGCTCACCCAGCCTGCGGCCAGTTCAAGGTAACCCTGAGCTGAGAGCTCACTCCTCGGCTCTGTCTCTGTAGCCAGCTTCCCCGCTCCGATACCTGCTAGCTCTGCGACACTCAGACACCCCCGATCCTTCTGTGACCCTGCGGGACCTGGGGCCACGCTGACCCCGCGTGGGCTTCACCCCGGTGTAGCCTCTGGAGCGATGTCCCTCCATGGAGCAGACTTTTAAAAGTCCCAATTTAGTGCTCCGTGGCTCCGCCGCTTGCTGGGAGCCGGCCCCTCCCCCGCGGTCTATCCTCCCGTCGCTTGGATTCACTTCTCCGCCGGTCCTACCTTTCAGAAAGTGGTTGATTTTCTGTTTCCAGAATTGTTGTTCTTCCTCTCTTCGATCTCCCGTTGGATGTGTAGGTGTTCGCCATGGTTTGATAAGCTATCTAGCTGATCTCCTGCTACCTGATGTCGTCTCAGCTGCTACTTCTCCGCCATCTTGACTCCTCCCCCATGTTTTTGAGATATTAATCCAGTCATTGGTCTTTACTGCTATGTAGTATTCTGTCAGAACTATCCATCATAATTTACTATATTCTCCTTGATGGGCATCTCAAGTGCTTCTGATTTTTCCATTACTACAAGTTATGCTGCTGTGAACATTGTTGTGCATGTCTCCTTGTTAATAGTCATCTTCCCTCCAATTCAAATATGGCTAAAGAAATATGTATGGCTATTTCACCAGTGCCTTTGTCAATTGATATGATGAAGTGATTAATTTAAATGATTCCTGCAATATCTGACTGAGTAGTAGAAAATGAATTCTTTGTTGGACTTTGCATTCTAGTAGGCTTATTAGAGGAAATAATCTAATGCTGTGAAGAATTTCAGAACTGAGGAAGAAAGGGTGCATTTGAAGGTTGTATATGAGGGAAGATAGTGCTAGTATCTTCATGACTCCAGTTATCCATCCCCTAAGACTGACCTTTCTCTTTATGTCATGGAAATGTAGGTTTCTATGAGTCTTTGTTTCAGCACCAGTATTCCAAAGTTGTTCTAATGCTATCTGAACCACTTTCAGTGCCCTTTTTTCTACCTTACAAATGGTAAATGTATAGATAGTATTTGACAGTATTTACTGGATCACAAAATCCTCTGAAATGTAATAGCCTTGTGACTTTAAGATATAGGAAAAGGTATTTCCAAATCTTGAAAACTATGGGGTGAATATGTTTGCACATCAAATGGAATTTCCTCTGCAGTCCAGGCAGCCTTGCTCTTCAATAATTTAAGTTGCCTGGCCTTTGGAAGTCAGCTGTGCTCACCACCACACCACCAACGCACATGTTGCTTGCCCTTTGCATGGAGATGGTTCAAGTAGAAACATCAGAGAGCTATCTGCCAGAAGCCCAAGAATATTTCATGTCGTGACAACTGCAGTATTTTATTCATGAATTAGCTTCACTAGAATAAAAATTTTTTTCTGAATGAACTCATTGTGAATGAACTCAGTTGTCTGTTATTTTATGTCTATGTGGCTGTCCACAGACATCTCAGTACAGGCACAGATGTTGTCCTGGAATAGAAGACCCACTGGACCTGAACTTTAACAAGTGCAAAGATAGAATTTCCTATTAAGAGCACAGAATCAAAGAAGAACATTGGGCATGAAATTAGAACACCTATTTCTAATTCTAACACTTACTGGTTTGGTGAAATTGGGCAAGTTATTGTAAATGAGAATCAGTACATTAGTAATCTCACCATATTCTAAGATGATTACAATAATATCTTCCAAATTACTATGAGTTAGCCCATTTATTTTTAAAACCTAACCTGTTTCTTAAGCACTTATTGGTATATCTGATGTACTAGAGATATATAGAGAAAAATCCTGTAAGATTTACTATAAAATGGACATATCTCATTCCTAGATTTTCTATGGGGAGAAAAATGGCTTGCTCTGTATAGAGTACTATGTGTAAGATAAAAGCTTGGCCACATGGCAAGCTTTCTCTAGTTGTTATTCTCTTTTTCAGGGATCACTGTCCTCGTGGCTATAAGTGAGAATAACAGGCACTAGTTACTTTAATATTTAAGTGCAGCACATCTCAATCTAGGAGTCCAGCCACTTCTCCCCAGGAGAAGCCAGGAATAGCAGTTTAATGGAATGAGCATGCCTACCCTTTTCTTTCCCCCCATGTATAAAATAAATCTGCAGGAGTGTGGGATATCACTTCTTAAGGAAATACGGATTGTATTCAGTGGTAACTATTGCATCCCCAAGAAGAAAGGATTATGCAATTTGTTCTCCTATCTCCCCAGAAGGTTAGGAGTGCCTAAACTGCCTTCTATGACACCATATATAGGTCAAGAACTGAGGATAAACTATTAGAAATTGCTGAGCCACTGAACTGGTAGATCATCTGTTCTTTGGGCTTAAACATGGAGGGAGGGACCAGAGAGAGATGATAGAGGTGAAGGAGAAGATCCAAGGTGATGCCTGCACATTCGCATTTGGTATGACTGGGATATGTGAGTGGACTCTGACTGAAGGTGAGTAGTTGACTGAGTATTAAGCTTTTCTCAATCCCTGTTCCACATGCCACCCAGTGGGCAAAGGAAGCCCCAACAGTTAGAGGATATGGGTGGATCCTGAGGCAAGGTGGAAGAAGCTAAGCCCCAGTCAGATACCCAACATCAGGGAGTTAGGCAGGAGAAACCCCTGGAAGTCCCACCTGAGAGTCCATAAATGCCTCCCATTAGGAAGTCAGCATGTGATGGAGAGAGGGAAATAATGGACAGACAGCAGTCCATTGACAAAAGAGAGAGGCCAGCTTACTATAAACCATCACTTAAAGCGCAACTTCCTTCCTTCCTCTCCTTCATCCCTGATCCAGTCCCAGAACAGCAATGATGGCAAAAGAGATGAGGCATGGCAGGAGAGAGAACGCCCTATCCACTCCCTCTCACCTCCCCTTCTAAGCCACGGGTATACCTTTCTGCCCTGTCTTGGTTGGTAGAGGGAGTAAGCTGTGACTCAAAACTGACATTGAGGTTTTTAAACAGCACCAAAATCAGTCTGAAAAATTAGGAAATTGGACTGAGATACCACTTGGAAGCCTGAAATCCAAAGGGAATGAAGGCTTGATAAAGAACTATTATATATTAAAAAAAAAAAAAAAACACCTTTCCGTGCTTATACCACAAGTTGATACGCCTTGATGAAATCCATTAAATTGGTTACCAGTTATACATTACAAGTGTTTCTATCCTTAAGGGACTAGATATCCTGAAGTCATTCCTCCAGATAGAACTTGTGAGCTTTTTACTCAGTCTTGGCAGAAATGAAATTTGGCCTGCTTTCTATATGGCTAATCTTAAATTGTTCATGCATTTGTTCATTTATTCAGTCTACGTTTATTGAGCATTTAGTGTGCCAGACACTGAACTACTGAACCAGACTCTTGGGATAATTAAGCAGGCCAAATACTCAGTTCACATGATTTCACATGGAATAACAAGACTTTTTCTTTTGTTCAGAAGCCTTTGAGGCACTGGCAGACACCGCACAAAATAAATTGTGGGCTTTACAACCGAAGAGCATTCAGAACTGCCTGGTATAAATAATGGTGACCGTGCATTCTGGCTGTTCCGGGACAGCCTTGATTTCTTATAATTTCATTTTTTCCCCATAAAGTAAATTTATTCAATATGTTCCTAAGTGCAATTTATTTTTTATGACTTTGTAACACTTTTCATTTAAATTTATAAATAATGAAACATGCTTTGTTTGACCACATGCCCCAGGTTTTTATTTGAAAAATGTAGGATGTTTATTTGTCCTGTAGATTTTCTTTAATTTTTTATTTTTATTTTATTTATTTTTTTAAAAAGATTTTATTTATTTGACAGAGAGAGATCATAAGTAGGCAGAGAGGCAGGCAGAGAGAGAGAGAGAGAGAGAGGAGGAAGCAGGCTCCCTGCCTAGCAGAGGGACCCTGAGATCATGACCTGAGCTGAAGGCAGAGGCTTAACCCACTGAGCCACCCAGGCACCCTAGATTTTTTTTTTTTAAAGCAAATTGAGATCTAGATGATGATGACAAAACTATGAAAGTTATTTCCTTTGGCTCTAAATTATGATGACAAAAATGAAAGTTATTGTTTCTTGGAAACCCAGTTTTTCTGGCAGTAGTATCTTTTGGCATCTGACACTGTTCTTGAAGATAGAACAAGGATAGCTAAAGCAACAGGTTGCCTGATGCCAATTTTAACCCACAGCGATGTGAAGGCCACTGATTTCCTGTGCTTTCCAAGGTAATGAGCAAAGGCATCTGAGTCTCCACTCAGGTCATCTTTCCTGCAGGATGAAAGGCACGATAGCACAGCGAGAGGGTCGAGAGAGGTAGAGAGAGGCAAAGAGAGAGAGAGACATAGGGAAGGAGAGAGAGCCAGGGTGAAATGATTTGTAACCTTCTCACCCCTCATCTCAAAATAATGTCTTACATGGGCCATTCAAGGCACATGATGAGGATAATAATCAGCCGTTGTTTTTAGATTCCTTTTAGTTTTATTGTGGAATAATTTAATTAAAATACATTTTTATTACCATTTTATGGCCTATGTCTTCTCTATCTACTGCTGTAATTTCCTGGAAAGGAGATGTATGACATCCTGTGGATGTCCCAGGTAGCTTTTCAATCATTAATCCCTGTCTTCTGAGTTTGTTTCGTTCTGCCAAAGGAATCCTGTTCTTTTTTTTTTTAAATATTTTTTTTAATTTCTTTTCAGCATAACAGAATTCATAGTTTTACACCACACCCATTGCTCCATGCAATGTGTGCCCTCCATAATACCCACCACCAGGCTCCCCCAACTTCCCGGAATCCTGTTCTTATTAGGCATTCTTGTCACTGAGAAGAAGTGGTCTGATTATCTGATATACTACTTGCACAGTTATGGGGGGAAAAGCCTTAAAATTTCTTTTATCTCCTCCTTGAACATGATAGGCTTAGAAAACAGAAGGCTGGTAGTAATGTTTCTTTTAAAAACATCCCCTTCCACTTTCCCAAGTGTGGTAGGAAGAATAGTGCCCCCCCAAACTGTCAGCCTTCTAGTCCCCAGAACCTGTGAATATGTTACTTTCTGCAGCAAAGGGGATTTTTCATATGTGATTAATTTAACCTTGGAATGGGAGATAATCCTGGATGCCTCAGGTGGGCCCATTGTAATCACAGGGTCCTTAAAATGGGCAGCAGTGAGGTCAGTGAAAGAGACATGATGGGGAACCGGAGTTAGAGAGATTCTATACTGCTGGCTTTGAAGATGGATGGAGGGACCACAATCCAAGGAGTGTGGGAAGGTGGAAAAGGCAGGGAAGCAAGTTGTCCCTTCAGAACCTCCAGAAGAAACAGCCCTGCTGACACCTTGATTACCCAGTGAAATCTGTGTCCAGACTTTTAAACTATAGAACTATGAGGGGGCACCTGGGTGGCTCAGTGGGTTAAGCATCTGCCTTTGGCTCATGTTATGAGCCTGGGGTCCTGGGAACAAGCGCTGCTTGGGCTCCCTGCTCTTTGGAGAGTCTGCTTCTCCTGCTTCTCCCTCTCCTTCTGCCCCTCTACCACCACCCCCTCCCCACCCCCGCTCATGCTCTCTCACTCTCTTGCTCTCACTCTATCTAAAATAAATAAATAAAATCTTTTTTAAAAAAATGAGCTGTGAGACACCTGGGTGGCTCAGTGGGTTAAGCCTCTGCCTTCGGCTCAGGTCATGATCTCAGGGTCTTGGGATTGAGTCCCGCATCGGGCTCTCTGCTCATCGGGGAGCCCGCTTCCCCCTCTCTCTCTGCCTGCCTCTCTGCCTACTTGTGATCTCTGCCAAATAAATAAATTTTTAAAAAATGAGCTGTGAGATAATAAATCTGTGTTGTCTTAAGCCACTGGTTACAGCAGCACTGGAAAGCTAATTCATCAAATACCCTTTCTGTGTATAGGTGGAATGCTTAAACTTATTAGCTTTTAATTGCATTATTTAATAAAAGTCTTCCTAACCTCATGAGCCTTTGATTGCAATATTTTATATAATTGGAGATGCACTATTGGCAGCAGATTTCTCATTTCTCTGCACTTCCTTTCTAATCAATGCTGTTTTTAGAAACCAATTTTCAGTGGCAACATCCTTATACTTGGACATTTCCATTCCTATTTTTTCTCAAGTCTAATTTTAATTACATTTGTCAGTATATAGAAGGCCCAAGCCAGACAGGCTTCATGAATTTTATAGCAATTGATGAAATAGGAGGGAACATTCTCCTTCCTTTTATATTTGGAAGATTTCTCTTAATTTAAATGGTAAGAGTGAAATCTATAAGATGACTTTCATGTTGCACTGTTACGGTGAATATTCTGTGGCCAGTAATGTTCTCTAGAAAGGAAGCCACTTCTGTAAATGTTAGTACCTAAGACAAGGAGAATCTTGATATGATTCAGTCTGCAATTTCCCTAACTGGAAGCTACAAATCAATGTAAACCCGAGATTCGCTTATACAGATGTTAGTTTTTAAGCACTTTAGCTGTCATGCATTTTTTCCCATATAATCCCAATTCCTCTGTAACGCACTGAAGTTAAAATAGCTCTTACATAGGTTTGTTGGGCACTCACATAAAATGTATGGAAAAGTAAGAAAAGAATTTGTGGCTGCAGCCTTTTTCTTTGTGGTTTTAATAGGGGCTTTGTAAAGGCTGTGCAGGCTTTGGATTAAGGGAGTGCCTCTGCCACAAGTTCAGTTGTGTTAAACAGAGACAACAACTCTCCAGGGAGGTCTTTGTACAGATCTCGCAAATGTCAGGCAGTGGTTTTTTTAAGTTCCTTGTTAGCGGGGAACTAAATTCCACTGTGGTTTTAGCTGTAAAATTTGTGGCAGTAGATTGATTTTTAAGAGCAATATTCACATAGCATTAAGTTTTCAAAGGATTGAATGGTGTGATGGTATGTGATTGTGTGCATGTATGTGTGTGTGCTTGTGCACGTGCGCATCTGATGGGGGTAGCGAGGGAGCATGAATATGAGGAGAGAAGCCTCAATGAGACACAAAATAATCTTTCCAAAGGAACCTGATATTACTTCAAGGAAGTACTTCCTAATTTGAAGTCAAGGTATACCAAATAAGAAGCCAACTAATACAGTCATTAAAACTTGAGATGGGAATGCCCGCCTTTCTGCTTTCTGCTTCCTTTCATTCTCCAAAAATTCTTATCCTCTAAGCCATTATTCCCTCTTTCCAAGAAGAGGACCTTGACTTGGCAAAGAAAAACCTTCACAAGACAATTTTATAATCTCCTCAGAAACAACAAAGCATCTTTCCAATTGCAAGCAAACATGTGTTTGCACCTCTCCTGTCCTTCCTTCTCATTACAGTGGAACTGTCCCAACTGCCTAGCACTCTGAATTCTACCCCCTCTCGAATGCTCCAGAACTTCTCACTCTTACAGAGTAAGTCTTTCTCTCTTCACTGGATACTTTCCATCAACTTTTAAGCATGCTGATCTCTTTTACGTTTTAAGAGCAAAGGAAAGAATCCCCTTTCTCTTCAGATATTGTGTTCTCTTGTCTTCCCCTCTACAGCCACTTTCTTCAGTTTGCTTCTCAATTCACCTCAGTTTGGCATTTGATCCCCTGACTCCACCAAAATTGCTCTCATTTATGTCATCAGTAATGTCCATTTCACTAAAGTAAATGGACACTTACACTTTTCTTCTTCCTTACCTCTCAGCAGGTTTGGACATAATCCTCCTCAAAACACTCTTTGAATTCCGTGATACAGCACTTTCTTTGCATTTACCTTGTCCTTCTTCATTATAATGGAGATATCCCTATTATTTAAAACTTTGAATTGTGCCCCTCCTGCCTTGCTCCAGAACTTTTTCAGTAAAATCACTTTTGCTTTCTCTATCCCTGTGGGGTGACAATGGCTTTCCTGCTATTGCTAATCTGTGGGTTGCTTCATGATCTCCTATTAAGTTTCTTACCTCTGCCAACACATGTGCAACCATTTGCTTGCATTAAATTTCTTTTATTTGAAATACTTAAATTGATATATATTTTCCTGGTTAGACCTTGACATAATTTTTTTAAATTTTTTTAAATTAAAAATTTTTTTAAAAATTAACATATATTATTAGCCCCAGGGGTACAGATCAATCAATAAAAATTATAATTTTTTTGATAGTCCCAGGAAACAAATTCTCAAGAACAAATTCTGAGCTTAGATTGCTTGCTTCTTTTAGCTTGAACACAGTGCAAAACTTCTTTCAGGTGGAAAATGGGATACTATAATTAATCTATCTCATCAAGTGGCATTGCAATTACTTAAATTATAACCTGGTTTGTTTGCAATGATGTGCCAATTGAAAGCTAGGCTTTGGGAAAACAAGTAGCTATTGCATTTAACTACAAAAATGAGATGGCTGTTTTTGATTATCCTGGACTGTTTACAAAAAGAAAATGATAAGCTTAGAGCTTTAAATTCTTAGCATAAGGGACATGACCAGAGAATCAGAAAGCTGCTATAGCAATTCTTAGAGTTTTTATATCAGAAGGGAAATCAAAGTTGAGGATCAGAACCATGTATAATTTGCAGAGTTACCATGCAAGTTGGAAACACAGGCTCACCAATCTATTAGGTTAACATTAAGGCATTAATTTTATGGTAGATCACTGAGAGTGTGGAGGGGATGTTTGCGCAGATGCAATTGAATTTGAGAACCATGAACACGACATATCCCCAAAGTTTCTTTACCAGCAGATACAATTATATCTGATGAAGTTAGTCTTCCCTGACAAAAGAGCTCATTATTTATTCACCTGAAAAAAATAGCTTTGAAAGGAGATGTGCATTTTCCTTAGGACTCACCGGAAGCATATCTTACTGCTTCCAGATCTATTACCAGTTGATGAAGACAAAAAAAATCAAAGCTGGTTTACAGATGAGTCTATAAAACTTGCTGGAACCAGCCAAAAATCATTGTTGCTGTATTATAAAATTACTGAGGTAGCCCCTAAAGAGAGTTGTCAAGGAAAATCCCATCAGTGGGATTAACTTAAGATAATTCACCTGGTTATCTCTCTTATTTGTAAATAGATATGTCTTGAGGTATGGATCTACACTTTCTTATTAGCAATGGCTAATGATTTGGCTTGTTCAGGAACTCAGAACAAATATGATTAGAGGATTATCAACAAGGATGTTTGGGAGAAGATATGTAGACAGACCCCATGTAATAGTGTAAGCATATTTGTGTTCCATGTGAACACTGCTCAAAGGATGTCCATGGAGAGGTATCTTGTAATAATCAGGTGGATATGATGATAGTTTCTGTAGATGTCAGTCTCTTCTCTTAACCGTGCTGATGCTTGCTCCGCAAACTGACCTCTAATGGTGGGAAAGGAAGCTCTGCATGGATGCAAAAACCTTCACGTCCCCTCATTCAAGTTGATATAGCTACCTGGCTCCTAAGTGCTTAATGAACCAACAGCAAAGACCAGTCCTGAGCCCCTAACCTGGTACCTGGTCACCAGGGGTCAAGCTAGCCATCTGGTAACAGTTTGATTATATTTCACTCCTTTTCCATCATATGTTAGGGGCAGCAATCTGTACCTACTAGAAAATACCCCAACTGCTTTAGAATTGTTTTACATGGCTAAAATATTCTGTATGCATTTCTATCCTAGACTTAGTGTTTTACTTATCATGGTAGTAACCCACACAACATTGCTTTTGACTGAGGAAATTATTTTACGTCAATGACTGTACATACGTCAATAATTACGAAATTATTTTACGTGCCCATAAAAATTGTTAGTTTTCTTCTTATATTTTTGCCTTCAGAAGCAGATAGCCTGGTAGAATGGTGGACGTCAGTTGATTCAGTGTCAGCACTAGGTAGGAGACAGCATTCTGTGAGATTAATTTGCTCTCCCGCAGGATAAAGCATTGCTTTGAACTATGTGACACTTTTTCTTTCATGGCTAGAATTTACAAGTCTTGACACCAAAGTATAAGTAGGGGTAGACCCTGTCATAATTACACATAGTGGCACATTTACAGAATTTTTGTTTCCTGTCCCTATCTCCATTTAGAGGTCTCGGTTCCCAAAGGAGGATTATTTCTACCAGGGAACACAACACTTGTTCCATTGGATTGGAGCTCTTTTGGGATCCTCATGCCATTGATTCAAGAGTCAGGGAAGGGTGATTGGTTCTGGCTGGGTGATTGATTCTGATTGCTAGGGGTAAACTAGGTTGTCTCTACACAATGGGGATAGGTAGGTAGAAACTCAGAGCCTCATTCTTAGATTCTGGACATTAGTGGATTCGCTAGAGTGTCTTTTAGTAATTTCATGTCTAATAATAAATGGCAGTGGAAAACAATAGTAACCCAGTAATAGCAGAAAGCTAAATAACCAGACATTTCAGGAATGTTTAGAACACCCCACCAGTTAAAGAATCCTGACCAAAGAGATGACTTAGGGCAAAGGCAACATTATGTTTGAGGAATATTAACTAAGAATGATACAACTTTGGGAACAACTTTGGGGAAGAGTTTGACAGTTTTCTTAAACAGTTAAACATATTCCTAATATATGATCCTCTTCTACATATTTACTCAAGAGAAAAGGAAATATATGCCCATATGAGGACATATATATGAATATCCATAGCAATTTTATTTGTAATAGCCCCAATGGCAAATAATCCAAATGTCCATCAACAGATAAATAGATAATCAATTATGGTATATCTATATATTTTATCTATTTATGGTTATCTTACCTATATCTATATTTCTATATGTGTATATGTAAAAATATGTATTATATATGTTTCTACTCAACAGTAAAAAGGAGTGGATTTTGGTACACACAACAACATAGATGAGTACCAGAATAACTTTGCTGAGTGAAGGAAGCCATGCAAAATACTGTATGATACCATTTATATAAAATTCCAGAAAATGCAGTTCATAGTGACAGAAAGATCAGTGGTTACTTGGGACCAGGGGTGTGGCTGGTGGGGTGGGGAATAGAGAGAAACGGAAGAGAGGAATTTCAAAGAGGCATGAGGAAACTTTTGGTGGTGACGACTTCATTGGCATATTCAAATTTCAAAATATATCAAATTGCATACTTTAAATATGTGCACTTTATTGGATATCAATTATGCCTCAATAATGCTGTTTTAAAAATTATCAGCTATGGCCTCATGATCAGTTACAGACTATAACAGCTATGCATATGATTCTTGTTTCGTTTTCCCTACTATTTTGTTTCAAAGATGTCAGTAGTGATTACTTTTAGAAAATTGGTTGATAGGTCACTGGACTAGTGATGGCTTGAAGGGGAGGACTCATATCCCACGGAGATATTTACTTCAAATGGACATGGTGATTGATGGGCCTTTACAGCTCCCCATTTGGGAAGTGGGTGAGAAACACGTTCATTTTAGGTAGGACAGTTATTCTGTGGATTCTGTGGATAATATTCTATGAAACAGGTTATAGTGTGGGAGCTAAATGTGGGCAGAGGAGTGCAATGAATCCTAAGAAGCAAAATACGAGTGGGCTATGGAAGTCATGGATGGTTTCAGTCATATTCATCCACTGTACTTTTCCTGCACTGCTCTGTGCACGGTAAAGACAGTTCCCGTGTTTCCTTGTCTGCTGCCTTCTAGATATGTTTACCCAATGGGAAGTATGGGGAGAAATCCAGAGGAGAAGGAAGAAGCCAGCGTATTTCTTCTTTCTTCCCTCTATCTGGTGGCATCTCGAAGCAGGTCATCTTCTCCAGGGTCCAGCCTCTTGCTAGGGTGTCTATCACTCTGTCTTCTAGACCTGCTACCACAGTTCCAAGGGTCCCAGCCAGATATCGTTGGCTTCTGGGCTCCTATAACATCTCATAGTAATTTTCTGCTGTTGCTAATTTCTAGGTGCCTCACTGCCTCCGTTTTGCTTTTTGACATTCCCATCACTATGTAAACAATGCCCTGTATTAAATTCTGTGTTTGAAAAATAACTCCTTTTGTTTGAAATACGTGGACCTGATTGATACAAAAAGTGAAAAAGCTGGACAAACAAAGAGAACATCGGTTATTTCAAGTTCAGCTTAGGCTGTTATCCCAAGTGGCGTTGAGTAAACTTGTTAATCCTCTTCGATGTGGCATGAAGCTGAGGGCCCATCTCATCACACTAAGCCTTCCCTAATATGGTTTCTTCCTGTCTCTTCAACTTACCTTCTGACAACTGCCACCTCACATCACAGTTTAGCCATTCAGAATCACTCGCCCTGCCCCAAGTGGGTGCATTATTGCTCCACTCCATACCTCTGCCAGCTCTGAAAAGCCAGGACTTCTGAATTCTGACTTACTTTCTCAAGACTGAGTTCAAATGCCTCTTGTAATGTGATACCTTTGCTGACATGTAGACAGAATGGATGTCTCTGCTCTTTGTGACCCAATCTGTATTCCACATATTTGCATGCATATTTACTCTGCAAAACCCTGTCAGCTCCTTTTAGATAAGGAATTCATCATTTCTGTGTCCTGGTCCATGGAAGACTATCCGGTATTTGCTGAAAGAATTGTTGCAAAGAGAATGGGAGATGAGTAGTGTTTGTACTGGGCATTTCTTAAAGATCAACCCATTTTTTTCCTGGTAGCAAGGTAAATGTTGTCAATCATCAAAAGAGACTTGACAACTGGAAATATTAGATAATAGCCTAGGGCCATAGCCTGCCTTCTGTATAAAGAAGTGGAGTGCATTTGGAAGACATCTGTACATCACTTGGGCCCTCCAACTAGATAAAACAACAACAACAACAACAAAATCTAACAGTCTGCCAGCAGCTTGCTTGCTTCATTGTGGCTTGTTTTCCAGCCCATAGGATATTGGCCACAATCCCAATGAACAAATGTTGATGAGACTGAGGGAGGGCAGGCTGTGAAAATGGAATAAACAATGGCCCTTGAACATGTTGGAATAAAGCATATTTAATGTCTTTGGAATTCACATTAACAATCATTCTAGATTATTGAGCAGACCTTCATTTTCTAGTTGCTGGAGTATAGCAGTTGCCTTTGGGGGATTGGAGCTACTGTCCTGGCAAATCAGTTCAATTATGCTGGCCCCTTCAGTGATAGTGACACAACCATTGTTGTGCTCTCCAGGAATTTTTCCTCCTTTCTCCAGAACTAATACATCATGAGTGTTTCTCTTGAGTAAGAGGTAAAAGTGATTTGTAGAAACCTGTGAAGACTGGGGGCCCGGTTTTCTACTATTTTAGTGATGATTTATGCTTTTTTATGATCCTGAGATGCTGTACTCTGAGAAGGTTTGCAGTTTTGTGGTTCTGCTGGTTTCAAACCCACCAGCATTAAGCCTATTGCATTAGCAGGATGGATTTTCACCAGCCTTGCCTCTCAGCCCTGGCGGGCCCAAGGCAGGGCTGAAAGTTGGAGAGACTTGCCCTCTCTCTTTTCTCCTGTCCTGGGCAAGCCACTCCAGATAAGACACAAGTAAAAACATGCATCCTTCCAGGCCTCTGATAGTCATCAGCATTTCTGAGATCCAATTGAAAAGTATGTTTTGGCTTTGCCAAGGGGAGAACGGGCGAATGTCCGCTCATAACAATTCTAGTGTCTGGAAAGATCCAGTCTTGTGCCTGAGGCAAAGGGCATTAAAAAGAAGAGCTCTGCTGTCACCTGCTTCAAATTATTCTTGCCTACAGCACCTAGGAAAAGTGTCTGTGTTGAAGAGAGAGGAGACAGGGAAAGAAGGGTTGCCTTTTCTCTCCAGGAAGCTAAGAGAGGCAGGCGCATTCGATGTTTAGGAGATAAAATCTTCGCAACTAATACCAAGGGGTGATGAAGTGAGTTATTCTCACTGAGCTTTAAATGTCAAATACTGCCCTCTCTTCTATTTTACTACTATTTTTCCACCCTAATCAAAGTGTTCATGCTCAACATCAGTGACCCATATCTCGAGATAATTGTAGGGGGTTGAATTATACCATTGTTCCCCACACTCTGTTTCTTGAGGTGGGTGTTTCAGGGAATAAAAGGTTCAATGACAAATAAATTTAAGAACAAAGACTTGCTATATCCTTCTGTGTTTGTTTTCTATGGTACTCTAACAAATTGCCACAAATTTAGTGGCTTAAAACAACACACGTTTATTCTCTTACGATTGTGAGGATCAGAAGTTCAAGATGGGTATCAACTGGGCTCAAATCAAGGTTTTGGCAAGGTTCTGTTCTCTCCAGAAGCTCTAGAGTAGAATTGATCTCCTTGTCTTTTCCAGCTTGGATTGTGTCTTGGACCGTCTTATCTCAGACTCTACATCTGTCGTATCATCACATCTTCTCTGATCCTCACATACCCGTCTCTTTGATATAAGGACCCTTGTGGTGGCCTTAGGACCATCAGTGTGAACCAGGACAGTTTCCCATCTCAGAATCCTTAATTTAATCACATCTGCAAAGTCCCTGTTGCCATGTCACGTACTCACAGGTTTGGGATTAGGATGTGGGCATCTTGGGGGCCAATATTCTGTCTACCACACTCTCACTCATGGAAACTAACAATGCTTCCTAGCACCTTACAAGTTCTGCAAAGTGTTGTTGTTTTTTTTTTTTTCTGCAAAGTGTTTTAAGAAATTATGTTTTCCTTAACCTGGAGGGTCCCAAACCTATTTCCATTTTCTATTTATTTCCTGAAGTTTATTTTCTATTTATTTCCTGAAGAATACCTGCTCTTATAGGGAACACAGCTTAAGAAACGGAAGGCTAAATAATTTCAGCTTTAAGCATTTAATATCTGTGACCTTATTTCCACAGTTCAACCCTTTCTTGGGTTAATGGAACCGAAATGGGCTCAGAATGGGTTCTGGTACTCTTTTCATAAGAGTGTCCTCGGGCAAACTATATAAAATTACAGAGCCTCAGTTTCTTCCTCTGTGAAATGGAGATAAGGCTGAACTGCTTTGTTGGATTGTTATGTGGATCTGAGATGATGATATGTGAGAAATTTCCATATAAATTATAGAAAGTCAAATAATGTCAGTTTCAATATCCTAGGATAAATAAGCTGCCATACAATAAAGTTGCAACCAATTTTTATAAAAATTTTCTCCATCTACCTCCCTTATGTGGTTGATTAGTTAAAATAACTTTTCTTTTGAGATAGTATAGAAGCTTTGGATATTCTTTTTTTTAATTTAAAAAATTTTTTTATAAACATATAATGTATTATTAGCCCCAGGGGTACAGGTCTGTGAATCGCCAGGTTTACACACTTCACAGCACTCACCATAGCACATACCCTCCCCAGTGTCCATAACCTCACCACCCTCCCCCGAACCCCCAGCAACCCTCAGTTTGTTTTGTGACATTAAGAGTCTCTTATGGTTTGTCTCCCTCCCGATCCCATCTTGTTTTTTTTCTTCTTTTCTTACCCCCAAATCCCCCACGTTGCATCTCCACTTCCTCATATCAGGGAGATCATGTGATAGTTGTCTTTCTCCGATTGACTTATTTCGCTAAGCATAATACCCTCTAGTTCCATCCACGTCATTGCAAAGGGCAAGATTTCATTTCTTTTGATGGCTGCATAGTATTCCATTGTATATATATACCACATCTTTTTTATCCATTCATCTGTTGATGGACATCTAGGTTCTTCCCATAGTTTGGCTATTGTGGACATTGCTGCTATAAACATTCGGGTGCACATGCTCCTTCGGATCACTGCATTCATATCTTTAGTGCAATTGCTGGGTCATAGCGTAGCTCTATTTTCAATTTTTTGAGGAACCTCCATGCTGTTTTCCAGAGCAGTTGCACCAGCTTGCATTCCCACCAACTGTGTAGGAGGGTTCCCCTTTCTCCGCATCCTCACCAGCATCTGTCATTTCCTGACTTGTTAATTTTAGCCATTCTGACTGGCATGAGGTGGTATCTCATTGTGGTTTTGAATTGTATTTCTCTGATGCCGAGTGATGTGGAGCAGTTTTTCATATGTCTGTTGTCCATCTGAATGTCTTCTTTGCAGAAATATCTGTTCGTGTCTTCTGCCCATTTCTTGATTGGATTATTTGTTCTTTGGGTGTTGAGTTTGCTAAGCTCTTTATAGATTTTGGATACTAGCCCTTTATCTGATATGTCGTTTGCAAATATCTTCTCCATTCTGTCAGGTGTCTTTTGGTTTTGTTAACTGTTTCCTTCACTGTGCAAAAGCTTTTGCTCTTGATGAAATCCCAATAGTTCATTTTTGCCCTTGAGAAGCTTTGGATATTCTTGATTGTTAGTTTTAATTATGGTACTTTTTAAATCTAGGGAACCAGAAACCTGTGATATACAAAATACTTATATGTGTTCCATCATCTTATCCTTGTGACTAATTTGGGGGATTATTTGAAAAGTGTTTTTCATTCCTGAATTCATTCTTCTTATGAACCATGCTTACTCCTAGGACGTCTCTTATTTTTATTGGTATCTACCCATAGACTACAAATAAGTTTTAAATGAATTATAACTGAGTTATTTAATTCTGTTTAGGATAACCTTTACTGATGCTTATTTCTATTTTGAGTATATGGTAATAATTTTGATTGTTCACACATGTTCCCTCTCCTTTCTTTCCATGCACATGGTAAGTTAGTAGTACCCCCTTCCCTGTGAACTTAGGCAGAATTTATGGAACTTGCTTTAGCCAATAAAATGTAAGTGGAGTATGGGGCGCCTGGGTGGCTCAGTGGGTTGGGGCCTCTGCCTTCAGCTCAGGTCATGATCCCAGGTTTCTGGGATCGAGCTTCGCACTGGGCTCTCTGCTCAGCAGGGACCCTCCTTCTGCCTCTCTCTCTGCCTGCCTCTCTGCCTACTTGTGATCTTTGTCTGTCAAATACATGAATAAAATCTTAAAAAAAAATGTAAGTGGAGTAGACCTGTGTCACTTCAGGTGGGAGCTTTAGAGCCGGTGTGCAGGTCAGGGTCCTCCTCTGATTGGATTAGAGCCTGAGACAGTATGTACAAGATGGTGCTCTCTCAGCCTATATCCCCAGGGGATTATGAAAAAGAGGTCCATCTGTTGAAACTTCTTTGGACTTGGATGTGTGTGAAAATAAACTTTCACTGGGATACACCCTCTAAGATTTGGGGGATCTCTTTATTGCAGTTTAACCTGGCTGAAACAATGTAGAATCCTTTAATGGATCCCCGTTACCTTTAAGCATATGAAAGCATATGCATGAAAGTTCTTGGTAAACTATAAAAAGGACTGAAAAAGTTCCTTTGGTTACCATAGAGACTGCTCAGAGCTAAAGCAATAGGGAAATTTGCAAGGAAAATAGAAAGATCACAGGATTTGGATCAGATAACCTGGTCCTAGTCTCACCTTCATTCTTATTCACCTTTTATGTAAATCTTGTAAATTGAATAACATAAAACATTATTGAATTTTTTTAAAAATATCATCCCTACCTAGGAAAGTGATTCAGAGTGCGTGGAAGTGTTCTCACAATTAATTACCATAGCTTTGTAAAGACATAGTAAAATGTGACTTGTTCTCCAAAATTGCTTACTCAGTAATAACAATGAAGTTATTTATTGGGTCTCTCTTTTTCTTTAGATCTTTTGATTCAGCCTATTTTGATAAAATAAAGCATTTCCTGGGATTGATTTATAATCTAATGGCTGCTGCCTCCATTACTTGGTTTAACAGGTGCCAGTGAAGAGGGGAGTAGCAGCTTGGAAATGCAAGTATTTCCTGAAGAGGAAGCCACACTGGTAAACCCTAACCCTGAATGCAAGGCATTCTGAGGCAAATGGCAGATACTGCAGTCATTCCTAGGAGCCACTTTGTACCGAGGTGGGGGAAGCAGACATCTTGGTTGCAGAGGGAAGACCATGATTTTGCTGGGCATCCAGACTTGCAAGAAGCTGTGGTGACAGCACTTGGGTAGGGGAGCAGATAAGTTCAGAGCTCCAGAGTAGGTAAAGGGAAAGAAAAGTTGGATTCTTGAGGACAAGCTTCCTACCCTGAAAATTTGCCTGGGCTTTTCTAAGTCCCCCTGAGCTGTAGCCAGACACAGGAGACAACTATTGATATTATAGCTTGCCTCCTCTTTAATCCTCCCTATCATCTCCTGGCCCTGTGTTCATTAGCAGCTCCCCAGAAGCACCTGTCTGCTCACCTATCATGGCCACTTTTGGGAACTAAAAAGGATTTGGAGACAGTGGCAGCTTCTATCCTTTCTCAGCAAGGATGGCATTTTTCGTCCCTGTCTCCTATTGAGCTCCTATTGAGCTTTTTTTTTTTTTTTTTTTTTTTTTTTTAATTGCGTTAGAAAGCTCAGTGCAGATAGTAGGAAGATGGGCTTTGGAGTCAGATGGTCGGTCAGATGGCCAGGGCTCTGGTCTCACCTCCATCAATTACTTATGATGGCAACATACTGAAGCATTTTTTTTTTTAAGGTTTAAATACTGCTTCCATCTAATCACATTAGACATAATGTGCAGAATGGTTCTAATGGTGAATTCCTTATAAAGACATACTGGAAATTAGGTCTTGGGTTTTTTCCTGCCAGTAACTCTTAACCTGTGGAGAGCGGGATTTGAATATTACACATTCTGGCTCACTGAGGAGGTTAACATCATGACAAAGTTCTAGTAATTATTTATAGGCACATAGTGGGGGGAGAATTGTGTGGGTCTCACAGTGGTCCACTCTCTATATTCCATCTGCTATAGGAGGTCCAAATGGGACAAAGAGATATAGATAGTGTGGGTGAATTCCTTTGTAGTTGGCACCCTGTCTCCTTGTTTTTTCTGTGAGGACCGCCATAGAGTGTCACAAGCATGGCATCTTCTTATGAGGAGGGTCTTAGAATATAAACTTTGTTTTGTTTTGTTTTTTCCTTCATCATGATGAGAAGTAAGGATACAGGGGATGGCTCCTCCAAATGCCTTCCAGTTTAATGAAGCCTCTACTGAGTTACTGTGACAGATTAAGGATGGACATAAATTCTTTGATACTCCTTCCATTGAGAGGAGAAATCTGTTTATCCTCTACTTGAATCTGGGGTGGTTTGTGACTACTTTGAACAATGGCATATGGAAAAATGATGTCATTCAAGTGTCAGAGGTTTAAAAGAGGCCTGTCAGCTTCTGTGTCACTCTCTTGGAACCCAGCCGCCAGGTAGGAAGGGAGACTATCTTGAAACAATCACTTTGTAAGAATCCCAGGCCCCATGAATGAATCCCAGAGAATAAGACATCATAGAAAAAGAATGAGGGAGGGGAGAAGGAAAGAGAGCAAGAGACAGAGGGAGAGGGGAAAGCAAAGGAACCTTGAAGCTGCCAGTATAGAGTACAGAGGCCATCTTGAAAGTGGATCCTTCTTCAGTCCTGGCCATCAGCTAATGCCTTGTGGATCAGATACCAGCTACCCAACCAAGATCATTCTGAATCTCTGAATTGGAGTGGTTGCTTTAAGTCATTTGGGGTAATTTAAGTCCTGCAGTAATTTGTGATGCAGAAATACATAACTTCATAAATCAGCTTTATAATCCTAAGGTCAGTCATTTTTTTTTAACTTTAGAGTTTGTTTTTATCCTTAATTCATTGGGAATGATTATCCCATTTGAATTAAGAGTATACTGGATTTCTGCCCACATTGTTCCAAGCAGTCAGAGGGTCAGCGTGTCTCCAGGAACCTGAGGTATCAATGGGAAAACTAGGGTAGCTGCAGAGAGGAGAGAATTTGGGGAGAATAAGAGGAGCCAGAGTAAACGACACAGGGTCTGAGAAATGTTTGATGCATCACTGTCCTCGGTCCTGGGCACTCTGACCATCACACCAAAGCATCCTATCGCTTGAGGTATATGGAGCCCGATGAGCAGCAACCATTCACGAAAACTGTCTTATACCCATCTCCTTCCATAATGTGCTTGGCCAAGTGGTAGAGCAGAATCTGTATCTTATGCTGTTCCTTCTTTGGAAAGTCCTTCCTATTCTTTTTTTTAAAAGCCTAGCCAGCTCTTACCTGTCATGTGAAACAGCTGTGGGAGAACTCCCCCAGGCTTATCTAGATGCTCTTCTTCCTTCATGCTCCCGTGACAACCTGAGTTCACCTCTGCCCTTTAAAACGCCATATTGAATCATTTGCCAATGTTTCAGTCATTTCCAGGAATGGCAGATTTCCAAAGGGCAGAAAACCTTTCTCATTGATTTCATTGTCTACCAAGCATAGAGAAAGAATTTGAAACTTAGGTGCTCCAGGAGCACTTCATTGCACAGAACTGAAAGGAATCATCTTGTGCAGAGGTCATTTCTCTGGTGATTTCTAAACTATTGAGCATATTGCTCTAAGCGAGAGAAGTCAGATAGACAAAGAGAAGTACCATGTGATATCTATATGTAGAATCTAAAAAAGTTAAACCTGTGTAAAAACAGAGAGTAAAACGGTGGTTATCAGGGGCTGGGGGAAAAAGAGTGGTGGTGTTTAAAGGTATAAACTAGTAATTAGTAAATAAGCAGCAGAGATCTAATGCACAGTGTAATAATCTAGACAATAATACTGACTATAATTATGTAATGTGATAAATATCACTACATTGGCAAACCTATTACAGTATGTGAATGTGTCAAAGTAACACATTGTACACCTTAAGCTTACACAATGTTACACATCAAAATTATGTACAAACAAAACTAAAACTGTTGATATTGGGACCATGGGAGACCTGCTTTTCGAGAGTCAGTAGGCTTTCCCTGTGTCAGTTCTTACTACAAAGAACTAATTCTCTTTCCCTCCTCCTTACCCCTCCTCTCTTTCTGGCAGTTTGTCTTTCCCTCTTTGTGGGGCTTTAGCATCACACAGCATGCCCTGAGTGGGGGTGGGGGGAAGTGGGGGGAAATGAGGGCATGATTTGAAGGTAACTCAATCAGGAGCCTTTTTCTGTCTCCTTTCCCTCTGTCTCCTCTTGTTCTTTTCTTTTACCTCTTTTTGTAGGACCGTTTCCCCCATTTTATTCCTTTGTTTTCATGATGGCACACAATGAGGTAAGGCTGGTCATTTGCTGCTCTTTCGCTCCCTCTCCCTCAGTGCGGGTGGGACTGCACGGAAATCCCCTGGCTCTGATTCAGCAGAGACTCTCCGGTCTCCATTTTCTCGACTATAAAAGAGGCAGGGTAATTAAATAGCTCCCAGACCAGTTAATGGGAGAGAAGCAAACTCGGCGTAAAATGGTAGGTGTCAGAACACTTTGCAAAGTGAGCGGATATATAAATATTTGGTGCGTCGTGTAAGTTCAGCTGGTCTCTGCCTATCACTATCTAATTGTGTAATTGACCCCCTACTACTCACCTAGTGTTGTTTCTGACCACAAATCCTTGAAACAATTAAAGTCTGCATGTTAGATTTGTCTTCAAGGATTTCTATGGCCTGCCACTGTGGCATTAATGGACAGAACCAGAGAAGCAGAAGCAGTGTTTGATGAATGTACTGTAATTGCTCTTTGGTATGACATAGTAATGGGAAAATTCATATAATTGACAATGCAAAGGCCCCTACTGTTTGCAGCTGCTTTAAATTTAATGGAGCTGAGATTGTTAATAGTCTTTTCTTCACAGGGGTCTTTCCTTTGGCAGCCATAGCACAGAGCAAGCTTGTCCCATCCTCTGCACTTTCCCTCCAGGCCCACAACTCAGCTCACTGTGACGAAAGATGATAGGGAAGAGGTCCATTTGCACTTTTCCGTCTTGTCTTAATTATCTGGTGGAACCATTGGTGTGTGATACATGGCATTCCCTCCCTGTGAGACTTCTCTTTATGCAGCATGATGTTACAGAAGGACAGTTCCGGAACTGAACCAGGGATATGCCACTTACTTGCAAGTTTTGGACAAGTTCCTTAACCTCTCTGAGCTGTAGTCTCTCTTAGGCAATTTGAAAACCCAAACCTACATATTGTAAAATGACTGGCACTGAATGTCAACCTCCTGTTTTCTCTCCAGACACCATACCAGACCTCTCAAATTAGCTAAGGTCTACCCTACCAGTTTCTCTGTCCTCACTCTATGGTTTGCCAATATTCTCACCGAAATGACACAGCAATCTGATTCTGCACTACAGAATTCCTTAGAGCTGTTTCCCCTTTCCCTAGAAAGGCTACTTTGTTACTCTAACCAACCAACTTGGAGCTTTGGCTGTAAGAAAACTGCAGAAGATTTAGCATTGGGAGTCCAGTTGCTAGAAACCTCAGGTCATTACTGTGGATTAGGTTTATTGGCATAGGACTGATCCATAGGTGCAAGTTAAAACCAGAGTAAAGCATAAGTAATTCTACTTAGACATTGATGAACGTCTTTTAGATGAAAAACAGATTATAAAATTGTGTGTGTGAGTGTATATATGTCTAGGACCCAAAAAAAAAAAAAAAAAAAGGAGAGTGGGTGGGAGGCAAACAGGATGAGAGAGAAGAGAATTCTGCTGGGGCTCAGGCACCTGTGGGAAGAAACTTGTGTGCCTGTCACCAGCCTTCTCCAGGTAAACCAAAGCCACAGGTGCTGAGTCCATTCCCTCAGCCATCACTGAGACCATTATCCTGTGCAATGATTTTGTGACTGATATTAACTGGGGACTATATCGTTTATCCTGGGAACAGACGGACGTTAGGATGGTGCAGATCAGACCAATAGAAGACTTATAAACTGTTGCTGTAACAATTCAGGAAGAACACTACAGTTTGCTCACCTTCTCCTAGAAGAACTCTCCTAAGAAGGAAATAGGTGTATTAATTTTATTAAATTCCTGGTTCCCTACTGTCTGAGCTTCTCCCTTAGTGACTCCTTAATGTGTGTGCTGCTGAAAGTAACCATCTTTTATAAGCACTATTGATTTTTTTTCATGTCTCCCAGTCATTTTTAATCAGAATATTGTCACCTCAGAATCTTCCATTGGAAGATTTTATTTGACATAAGAGCTATTAATGGCTGGCATTCAACATTCTACCAGCTCTTATGCTCTGATGAGCCCTCTGATGTGGTACACTACAACTTTCAGGAGCACGTTTCCACTCCACCACTGATAATTTGCTTTTATGCTTTCCTTTTCACTTTTTTTTAAATATAAGTTTTTATTATCTTGAAACGCAGTAACAGGTGGCAACAAGGTATCATTCAACACAGAAAAGAAGATCAGGATGCTGCCATCCATTAAAGAAAAAATGGAAGATGTGTAGTTACTTAGATGTGTACTAGCATTTATAAAACAGGGAAAACAGATACGATCTCCGAGATATGTCATCTCCCAGAAGTTATGAGCACTTGGTGATATATACTTATATTTCTGATGAATTGATCTTTGCCAGTAATCATCTTAATACATCACTTTGCAAATATTTTGAGGAATCATGTATGTCTGCCAAATGTTTGTGCTGTTGGTACAGTTTGAGGTTGTCCTATCTACATCATGAGTCCCACTAATGTTTGGATGCTCCTGTTTGGACAAAGACAGTTCTCTGGAGACAGGAGCAGCCACGAGTTGTGATTAGCCAATGCTCACGTGTATGCTGCCTAATAGAAGACATCTGCATGGGGGACCACTATTCATTCAACTATCAATTGTTGATAGTTTTCATTCAACTATCAATTCCTTGCACTTCTCATCACTTACTACTTATATTAAGTTCAAGTCTTCAAAGCACAGCTTCTTCAGGATTTTGGTTGGTCATATTTGGGGGAAAACAGGTTAGTGGGATGAACCGTAGTGTCTGCTGCTGTGCGTTCATAGGTAAAATGTGCTTGTCTGAAACATTTTGGTAGATCAGATACTCCACCAGCCCTTGGATGGTGGTGCTAGCTAAGAGCAAGTGGATCCAAAAGGCAAACCTAGAATGTGATGAATGGCTGCCACTCCTGGGGGGCAGAGTGGAGAGGTAGTTTAATAACATCAACTTGCTACAAGTGGCCCCTTGGTTTTCTTAAGCAGTGGTACTCTTCTGAGGTCTCAGTTTTGTTCTCTTTGGCTGGTGGGTGGGATATTGCAAAGGGCAGGAGATAGATTGCATTAGTGAGGGAGGTCATGATATCTGAATCACAAATAACCTCTGACTCTGCCACTGTGGCCACGCTCTTCGTGTGAGTTCATAATGCAAGCACTGTGGTGGCCAAGGACAAAGGTTAGAAGATGTCTGCTCATTGAGTCAGCTTGTCCACGAGGTGGTTTAATGTCTCTTCTTAGGTGGATACTCTCTGCTCAGCATTAATGTGGGATACAAAGATGCTCATACTTTGTGCTTACTCTCAAAAATTCATTTGCCTGACACTTTCCCAGACTTCCTGTTTCCAGTTCTTTGATCTAGTTCTTTTCAAGCCATTGACCAATGAGATAAGTCATTTCAGTTGAAGATTAGCAGAATATGCTACCTCAAAATATGCCACTTCGGCATAGGCTTATTTTGATTGCAGGCAATTCAGAAGAAGTATATACTTCTTTATATAGAAGTATATATAAAGAAGTTCTTTGCCCTACCTCAATATACTTAAAGGCAGGATATAAATTTATAAAGGTGTCCCCCTTTTCTTCTCTAGCAGGAAGGAGAGAAGTTAATCACCAGAGATAATCAGCTATTTCCCAGGCCAGAGATGATACCAAAGGAATCCATATAACAAATCTTATAACTAGCTCTTATATACTGTTAGTTTCCCCTTATGTTTGCTTTCCCACAGAATGCTGCCCCTAGAACTTAAAGTCTCTTGTCTTTGTCTTGTCACATCTCTAAAAATATATTGCTCTTTTGTTAAGATGTTATACATGCCGTGCTCTAACCACCGCTGTGAGTTACACATCTCTGAGTGCTCGGAAGTATGTGTGCAGTCCACATGTTAATAAAGTTCTGTTTGTTTTCTGTTGTTAATCCATCTTTTATCAGGGTAATTCACAGGGCCCCACCCAATAAACCTCAGATAAGTAGAAAGAAAACAGTTTTCCTTTAATACACAATCCAGGTGCCTTCAATCTATTGTGTGCCAGAGATTGTGGAAATTAGCATAACCTTGGGGTATGACAGTGAATGTATATCCCATGTGAATATAGACTCTCATGTTCCTTTTTTTGTGGGTTATGGATTCCTAGTACAATATCTACACACTGAGTACCTGAGCCTGTATTAATCTTCTCTAGGAAAGATACCACATGTGGTACAGTGGGTCCATCCAATTTTTGTAGCAGCTATTTTGGTGGATGAAATGGGAATATGGTGGGAATGTTTTAAGGCTTTGAGTGTAGCACTGATCTTGTTATTGTGCTGTGCTGTGATATTTGTGTTTATTCTAATTTCTGGGGTGGTTGGGGATATTTTCAGGGGTTACCACTTGCCATTTTGACTATAGCCATTCCTAATCTATAGGTCAAGGTACCAATCTTAAGTTTCTGCCAACTGCTAAATATGTGTATTTGAATTGTACATTTGGGGACCAAGGGAAATGACAATCGAGTGGGTCCATAGAGACAATAGTCCCTACTGTGGATAGACCTGGGTCAGAACTCCATTTATTACCTATCTTTTTAGATATTTTTTCCTGCTTTGTCAAAGATTTGACCATAGAGTTGAGGGTCTGTATCTGGACTCTCTACTCTGTTCTACTGGTCTATGTGTCTGTTTTTATGCCCGTACCATGCTGTCTTGGTGATCACAGCTTTGTAATAAAAGCTTGAAATCAGGCAACATGATGCCCCCAGCTTTGTTTTTCTTTTTCAACATTTCCATAGCGATTTGGGGTCTTTTCTGCTTCCATACAAATTTTAGGATTGTTCGTTATAGCACTTTGAAAAATGCCATTGGTATTTTGATCAGGATGGCATGAAATGCTTTTCCATCTTTTGCGTCTTCTTCAGTTTCTTTTATTAGTGTTCTGTAGGTCCTCGAGTATAGATCCTTTACCTCTTCGGTTAGGTTTATTCCAAGGTATCTTATGGTTTTTGGTGCTATTGTAAATGGAATCAATTCTCTAATTGCCCTTTCTACATTTTCATTGTTAGTGTATAAGAAAGCAACTGATTTCTGCGCATCAATTTTGTATCCTGCCACATTACTGAATTGCTGTATGAGTTCTAATAATTTGTGGGTGGAGTCTTTTGGGTTATCCACATAAAGTATCATGGCATCTGCAAAGAGAGATAGTTTGACTTCTTCTTTGCCAATTTGAATACCTTTTATTCTTTTCATTGTCTGATTGTTGTTGCTAGGAACTTTAGTTTTATGTTGAACAACAGTGGCAAGAGTGGGCATCCTTGTCATATTCTTGATCTCAGTGGGAAGGTTATCAGCTTTTCCCCATTGAGAATGATATTTGCTGTGGGTTTGTCATAGATGGAGTTTATGAGTTGAGGATGTTCACTCTATCCCTATACTTTGAAGAGTTTTAATCAGGAAATGATGCTGTCTTTTGTCAAATATTTTTTCTGCATCAATTGAGAGGACCATGTGATTCCTCTCTCTTCTCTTATTGATTTGTTCCATCACATTGATTTATTTGTGAAAGGTGAACTACCCTTGCATGGGGATACAAGGGTGGTACATTAACTCTTAAGGGTAGTCCTGTGCTCTGCCTAAGGACATTCTGTCATAGGTCAGTTTGCACTCTGTATGTATTTGATAAACAAACACTACGTTTATATGAAAAAGAAGTAATACGCTAAATTCTAAGTGATGGATTTTTTTTTAAATGATGGTAGATTTTGGGGCCAATGTGCATTTGTGTCTATATCCTGGAACTTATACACTTGCTCCTCTGGAGTATGACAGCTATTTGTTAGACTAAGCTGAGGTCATGATAGAACATTATATTCAGTTTATTTTACTGCAGAAGGTATGAAGGTATACACTAGATTTCCGTTAGAGTTCACAAAAAAACATTACTATCTCTGTTGTTTGTAGAGTTCACTTATGCAAAAATTGCACATTCTGAGGCAGCACCGGGTAAAATTTGGTGCTTATTGAACCCCTGCCTTCATACTAGAAGGTGTGTTAGGACCCCAGAAAGAAAGAAGTCCCATATTGAGTGTCTGAATTATGTTAAAACTATGTAGACTCCACGTTTCCAAGCCTTCGGAGAGAAAATATACATGTACATCCACACATTCATGTACACACATGCATGAAAGAGAAGACTAAGGAGAAAAGAAGTAAACCTGCCGTGACCTCAGTTTCCAATTTGCAAAATGAGAGTCAGGCTAGAAGGTTCTCCAAGGTCATTTCCAGCTCTGACTGTAGCACACATCTCAAATCCTTGACCTGTGTTTGCCCTTTGTGGACCAGGAGATGAAGAACACAGATTGCTCTCCAGCAAAACTTTAATTGCAGAGCTTTAAGTAGAAAAAGAATCAAAATTCTCTTTCAGATTATGTTTTTTAATTTTATTTTTAATTGTGCTTTTATTGTTTCCATTTTATTTTAAAAAAGGAATGAAACCTGCGATTTACCAAATTGCTGCACACTTTTCCCTTGCTATACAACTGCCCTAGCACGTTAACCTAAAACAATTTTCTAAAATGTATTTTTAATGAGAAACTGAGATCCCTGAAATTTGTCTTTGTACATTTTTTTTTTCCTTTAGAACTTTTATAGGGCTCTGGAGTTTCCATATCTCGGTGCCAAGAGCATGGTAAAGGAATCCGGCTCAGTTTAATAATTACCTTGTGTTAGTCTTGCTCAAAGTTGTTTTTATCTTAATGGGTTAGGAGAGCCATTCAAAGTTCCTTTTTTTGATTCTAGTCATCAAAGTTCCAATGGGGAGGGTAGGTGAATGTGTATATATGTTTAGCCTATAAAAATGGCCATATCCAGAGCTTATGCGGAGTAAATTCTTACCAGGGACTCTGAGTAAGGGCAGGTCAATGTGGAAGAAAGCATGAGAAAATGGATGAGTTGAGGAAAGTCTGGGAGTATCCTTCCCTCTCTAAATTAGGTCTCACGATTTTAGTGGATGTTTATTTTTGCCCCCCTCATGGCATGAGGGAAAGATCTTCCCAAAGTCTCCCTGTGTGCTTTCAGAATGCTGACTCACTCCCAGACTCCCCTGTGGAGCAGGTACATTAGCCCACAGTTTCTCAGACTTGCTATGGTGAAGGACCAGTTTGCTTCCTCTCACACTCCCCCATCCACCATGGGCTGATACTTGCATAAAATACAGTGCAAATGAATCACTGAAAAAAAAAAACACAACAACACAAAAAACAAAGACAAACAAAATATAAGCCTCAGTTTTAATTATTAGACTCAGTTACTCTGTCAGATTGTAATAGAAGTTTCTAACCATCCTCAATTTCTATACTTGTTGTGGATGGTAACCCAGTAATTATTTCGGGAGTGTTCTTATGACTTGAGCTGGTGCCATTCACCTGAATGTTGGGACTTTAGTTGAGAACACTGAGACAAGAGTTCTCTGTTTTTTCCTGGCCAGATCCACCTTGGGACATGTTTTTCTCTTAATGGGAAGAGAAGTGGCTTGGGAATGAGTCAGCACTGAGAAAGCAGAACCTAGGGACAGTGAATCAGAACCCGGATCTACTCCTATATTGCAGAGAAATATAAGCCAATAAATTAAAATTAAGCAAGCCAGAATTCATCTGGCTTTCTCTCACCCACAAGGTGAGTCTTATGTGATACAGTGATTAACTTGCATATTTCCTCATGAACTCTTAACCAGCTTCTCTTTTGCCAGTCATCTTTCCAAAACAGAGTATGCCATTCTTTTGGTTATGAAGCTTCCCACTGCCCTCAGTATCATGAAGTTCAAGTTTCTGAAACTGCCATTCAAAGGCGTTCATCATTGAATTCTGCTTCATCTTTTTCAGCCCAATGTTTTGCTACTCTCATCCTCAGGCACATACCATGCTTTAGCATGAGCAGACATGTATTTTTATACATGTTTATGTATGTTCTAGTTTGCTCAGGTTCCCTCTGGCTGGATTCCCACACCCTTTTCTGACTTTCTAAGAATAGAACCTTGAGAACGTAAGGTGTTCATTACTCTGAAACATTAGGTATCATCATCATTCCTGCTGATTCAAGGGCTAATTTTGCAAGTGTTGGCAGGAAGGCAACTTGATGTACCCAGACATTTGATAAAAGTTGCAATTAGACCCCAGAGATCTCATCCCATAGGGAATTTAATATGGTTTTACTAAACAAATCTCAGAAAGCAACATGCTTAGACAGAGTATGACTTTAAGTTACTATAAAAATGAATAAGCAAGAAATGAAAACATACATCCACACCAAAACACGTACAGAAATAGCAGATTTATTCATAAGAGCCAAAAAGTAGAAAGAACCCAAATATTCAACTGATCAATGTATAAATACAACATGGTATATCTGTATAAGGGATTATGATTAAAAAGAAAGAAGTATTGATACACATTAAAACATGGATGGACCTTGAAACGGTATGATAAGTTAAAGAAGGCAGATACAAAAAGCCATATATTGTATGATTCCATTCATATGAAACGTCCAGAATTGACAAGTTAGTAGACAACGTAGATTAGTGGTAATCTAGGGTGGGGGAGGAGGAATGAGTAGACTGAAGGGTGAATGAAGTCTATGGGGAAGAATTTCTTTTTAGAATAATAAAAATGAGGATGCCTGGGTGCTCATATGGTTAGGTGTCTGCCTTCAATTCAGGTCATGACCCTGGGGTCCTGGGATTGAGCCCCACATTGGGCTTCCTATTCAGCAGGGAGTCTGCTTCTCCCTCTCGCTCCCCACTGTTCCCCCTGCTTGTGCTCTCTCGCTCTCTCTGTCAAATTTAAAAAACAAACAAACAAACAAAAACTTTTAAAAAATCGAATAATGAAAATGTTCTAAAGTTGATTGTGGTGATGAATTCACAATATTGTGAATACACTAAAAGCCACTGAATTGCACACTTTTAATGGGTGAATTATATGGTATGTGAATTAAGTCTCAATAAAGTGGTCTAAAAAATGTATAGGAGCATTATTCATAGTTGCCAAAACTGGGGAGCAGCCAAGATGCCCTTCATTAGGTGAATGGGTAAATCAACTGTGGTACACCCAGACAATGGATATTATCCAGCGGCAAAAAGGAATGAGCCATTAAGTCATGAAAAAACACAGAGGAGCCTTAAATGCATATCATGAAGTAAAAGAAGCAAACCTGGGGTGCCTGGGTGGCTCAGTGGGTTAAGCCGCTGCCTCCAGCTCAGGTCATGATCTCAGGGTCCTGGGATCGAGTCCTGCATCGGGCTCTCTGCTCAGCAGGGAGCCTGCTTCCCGCTCTCTCTCTGCCTGCCTCTCTGTCTACTTGTGATCTCTCTCTGTCAAATAAATAAAATCTTAAAAAAAAAAAAAAAAGAAGCAAACCTGAAAAAGCTACACACTGTAGGATTCCAACAAGATGACATTCTGGAAAAAACTCTGAAGACAGTAAAAAGATCCATGATTGCCAGGGATTGGGGCAAGATGGGATAAACAGGCAGAGCATAGAGGATTTTCAGGGTAGTGAAACTACTCTGTGTGATACTACAATGGTGGATACATGTCATTATACATTTGTTCAAACCCATAGAAGGTACAATGCCAAGAGTGAACTCTAATGTAAACTATGACTTTGAGTGAGAATGCTGTATCATTGTAGGTCCATTGGTTGTAGTAAATGCCCCCTGCTGGTTCTGGATATTGAGAGTGGGGGAGGTTGTGTGTACGGTAGGGAGGCAGGGGGACATATGGGAACTCTTTCTGCCCAGTTTTGCTGTGAACTTAAACTGCTCTAAAACATAAAGTCTACACAAAGAAGAGGAGGAGGAAGAGGAGGGAGAAGAGGGAGAGGAGGAAGTCCTGAATACCTCACAAGGCTCATCTCAGTTGGCACCAACTATAACATTTTCCCTAACCCTTCTCTCTTCTCCTTCCTGGCAGAAGACTCCTTTATCTGTGTTTTCATTGTGTTCTTATTCCTACTTCCTTTATAGTTCAATCACTTCAATTCATTATAGTTGTTTGCAGGTCTCACTAAACTATGACCTGCTCAGGGGCCGAGGCAATACCTTGTTTTGTTATTTCTACTAGAAATACTACATAGTAGAATTCAGTGAGTTCGGTGTGTGAAAGAATGAGAGACATCTTAGAGCTAGCTACTCTTTTCAATACAGTTTAAAAGGATTTTGCCCCAGAATCTGTTCTTCAGGCCTTTTGTTATCCTGAAAACAGCTGTCCCCATGTGGCTCATCCCAGGGACAGTGAGGAGGATGGGAATGAGAGAGCATGGAGGACTGTCCTTAGAAAGTGGAGGACATGTGAGAATCTACACTTATCTCTATGGGGTTTCTTCAAATAGAACCCTATTATCTTACTGGAGCTTTTGGAAAATACTCCTCCTTGGAGATGATACAAGTGTAGTATAAAATCCAGGACCAGACTTTTGTGGTGGCCCAGGTCAGCCGGGAAGATGTCCTGGGGTTGTGAGAACATCTC
>PISX010021484.1:0-33539 GCA_004024625.1 Mellivora capensis
TTGCCATTCGCAACGACGTGGATGGAACTAGAGGGTATCATGCTTAGTGAAATAAGTCAATCAGAGAAAGACAACTATCATATGATATCCCTGATATGAGGAAGTAGAGAGGCAACATGGGGGACTAGGGGGGCAGAAAAAGAAGAAAAGAAACAAGATGGGATTGGGAGGGAGACAAACCATAAGTGACTCTTAATCTTACAAAACAAACTGAGGGTTGCTGGGGGTCAGGGGTCGGGAAAGGTGGGTGGGGTAATGGACATTGGGGAGGGTATGTGCTATGGTTAGTGCTGTGAAGTGTGTAAACCTGGCGATTCACAGACATGTACCCCTGGGGATAAAAATATGTTTATAAAAAAAAAAGAATGGATCTGACAGGGTATTTATATTATATCTACATAAATGCTGCAAATATGTTTAATCAAAATTCTTTAAATTATTGTAGGAAAGGATACATCGACCATGAAATCCTAGGGTAGAGGAAATTTATGTTGGGATGATAAATTTAAATTAAGAAGAACTAATTTGAACTTTCTGTTTTAATAAACTCTTTTGCCTTACAGAAGTTTGAAACTTGAAAACTTGAAAGTATTCTTTTTCCCAGTACTATCTTCCCAAAATCTTATTCTGCTTATGAAATATTTTAGACATTTTGTGCCTGATACTTAGATTTGCAATGATAAAAATTCAATTCAGCAATTTTTGTAGCTCTATGTCATCACAGATGGCAAGATTTCATTCTTTTGGTGGTTGAATAATATTCCATTGCATATCTATCTATCTATCTATCTCCTACATCTTCTTTATCCATTCATCTGTTGAAGGACATTTGGGGTTTTTCCATATTTTGGTTTTTTGCTTTGGTTATATATTTGGTTATATATATTTGGTTATAATGCTGCTATAAACATTGGAGCATGTGCCCCTTTGAATCAGTGTTTCTGTATCTTTTGGATAAATACGTGGTAATACAGTTGCTGAGTTGTAGGGTAGCTCTATTTTTAACTCTGAGGAACCTCCATACTGTTTTCCAGAGTGGCTGTAGCAGTTTCCATTTCTACCAACAGTGCAAGAGGATTTCCCTTTTTCTGTATCCTTGCCAACGTCTGCTGTTTCCTAAATTGTTAATTTTAGCTATTCTTACAGGTGTGAGGTGCTATCTCATTGTGGGTTTGAATTGTATTTCCCTGGTGATGAGTGATGTTGAGCATATTTTCATGTGTCTGTTGGCCATCTGGATCCCTTCTTTGGAAAAATATCTGTTCATGTTTCTGGCCATTTCTTAACTGGATTATCTGGCTTTGCAGTGTTGAGTTTGATAAGTTCTTTATAGATTTTGGATATTGACCCTTTACCAGAAAAGTTTTTTACAAATATCTTCTCCCATTCTGTAGTCTGCCTTTTAGTTTTTTTGTTTCCTTCGCTGTACAGAAGCTTTATCTTGATGAAGTCCCTATAGTTCATTTTTCTTTTCTTTCCCTTGCCCCAGGGATATGTATAGTAAGAAGTTGCTGTGGCTGAGGTCAAAGAGGTTGTTTCATATACTCTTCTGGATTTTGGTTTCCTCTCTCACATTTCAGTCTTCCATCCATTTTGAATGGTCCAATTCATTCTTCTGCATGTGGATGTCCAATTTTCCCAACACCATTTTTTGAAGAGACTATCTTTTTTCCATTGGATATTCTTTCCTGCTCTGTTGAAGATTAGGTGACCATAGAGTTGAGGGTCCATTTCTGGGTTTTTCTAGTCTGTTCCATTGATCTAGGTGTCTGTTTTGTAGCTTTACATTACAGCTTGGTAATACAGCTTGAAGTTTGGAATTGTGATGACTCCATCACAGTTGCTTTTGTTTTTCAGCATACTTTGGCTATTTGGGGTGTTTTCTGATTCCATACAAATTTTAAGATTATTTTTTCTAACTGTGAAAAACGCTGGTGGTATTTTGATAGAGATTGCATTAAAACTATAGATTGCTTTGGGTAGTATAGACATTTTAACACTTTTTGTTCTTCTGGTTCATGAGTATGGAATGTTTTTTGTTTTCTTTATGTCATCTTCAACACTTTCTTTCATAAGTGTTCTGTGGTTTTCAGAGTACAGAGCTTTTACCTCTTTGGTTAGATTTATTCCTAGGTATCTTATGGTTTTTGTTGCAATTATAAATGGGATCGACTCCTTGATTTCTCTTTCTTCTCCTTCATTGTTAATGTATAGAAATGCAACTGACTTCTGTGCATTGATTTTATATCTAACTGTGACTTTTCTGAACTCCTGTATCAGTTCTAGCAATTTTTTGATGGAGTCTGTCAGGTTTTCTACGTAGAGTGTCATGTCATCTGCAAATAGTGAAAGATTGACTTCTTCCTTGACATTTTGGATGTCTTTTGTTTCTTTTTGATGTCTGATTGCTGAGTCTTGAACTTCTAGCACTATTTTAAATTACAGTGATGGGAGTCAACAACCCTGTCCTGTTCCTGACTATAAAGGAAAAGCTCTCAGTTTTTCCCCATTGAGGATGATATTAGCTGTGGGTCTTTCATGTATGGCCTTTATGATGGTGAGGTATATTCCCTTTCTCTACTTTGTTGAGGGTTTTTATCAAGAAAGGATGTTGTATTTTGTCAAATGCTTTTTCCGCATCAATTGAGAGGATCTTATGGTTCTTATTCTTTCTCTTAATGTGTTGTTTCCCATTGAATGATATGCAAGTATTGACCCGCCCCACTATAGCTTAGGAATAAATCCCACTTGATTGTGGTGAATGATTCTTTTAATGTACTGTTGGATTTGATTTGATACTATTTTATTGAGAGTTTCTGCATCCATATACATCAGGGATATTGGCCTATAATTCTCCTTTTTTTTGGGGCCCACACAGGGGCTTAGATTTTATGGTAAAGTGTAGCAAAAGCTGGCACCCAAGTTAGCTGCCTTCAGCAGGTGTCTCTGCTTGAATGCTAATGAATGGGGGCAGGTTAATGGCTCTGCTGGCTCTTTTGTCCCCTGAGAGGCAGTGCGCCTCTCCCAAATGCACTCCAAGAAGCAGAACTCTCTCCCGCTGTGGCCCAGGGGATCCTCTGAGCATGTTGCCCACTCCTGAGCATCTGCCCTTCTTCTCCATAGGAGCACCACTACTTCTGCCAGGTTTGCCCCTGGTCATGGTGTGGACGTCTAAAACTTCAGACTTCATTTCCTTCTACTTGTAAAAACTAATCAGTGGTTTTGGGCAAGTGTTTTTCTTGAGCAATCCTCTGCATGCTACAGATCACTGCACCTCCTACCTTCCCTGATATGGCCTCTTTTCTCCCTTTACTTGTGCAGTTTGTTCTCTCAGTCTTCAGACCAGTTTCCTGTGTGTTCAGAATGATTGATAATTATTTAGCTGTGTTAGAGGGAGAAGGCAAGAATAAGGTCCTCCTACTACTCTGCCATCTTAACTCCTCCTCTGCTTCTAATTCCTCCTGTAATTTTGAAAGCTTACCCTCTACTCTCTAATCTATATTCCCTTTCCTTTACCAAGTTCTTGACATGCTAGTGTATGTTTGTTTTTTCTTCCTTTCATATTTCTTTCCTTTTTATCTTCCTGCCATTCTTTCCCTTCTTTTTCTTTTTGGAGTAGGAGTTTTAATATAAAATGAAAATAGAGTTTGAAAACAAAGGTGATGGATTGAATTTAAGTTTACTTCCATCTCCTCAATGTTGTAAGTATATGAAAAAACACATTCCAGAGTAAGAACAAATTAAAAGAATTGAAAATGGGCATAATAAATATTTGCAGAGTGCTAAGGGAGTATAATTAAGACATGAGGCAGAAACAAACTCTTATGGAGAGGAACTGTTGGAGGCGATGGCTATGAAAACATAATTATTAAAATAATGAATTAAATTTAACTAAATATAAAAGAAGCAGTTTAACAGTTCATTAATGATTTGAAATTTTAGGTTAATGAACTCTCCTAGAAGGCATTAGAATGAGATAAAATGATATAAAGATTGAGAAAATAATAAAGAGATATAGAGAACAAAAGAAGTGTAAGTATCTAATAGCAGTCACAGAAAAAGAGAAAAATTTTAAAAAGAAATAACAATATTTCAAGAAGTAATTGCATAGAACTTTTAAGAACTAAAGAAAAATGAAAGACTTCAGATTCAAAGAGCTCACAGTGTGCCAAATAGCATATAAGAAAAATCCAACATGAGATCCTTTATAATGAATTTTAAGAATGAAGGCAAAGAGAAATTTTTAAATTAACATATAATGTATCATTTGTTTCAGGGATACAGGTCTGTGATTCATCAGCCATACACAATTCATAGCACTTACCATAGCACATACCCTCCCCAATGTCCATCACCCAGCCACACCATCCCACTCCCCCCTCCCCCCTCCCCTCTAGCAACCCTCTTTGTTTCCTGAGATTAAGAGTCTCTTATGGTTTGCCTCCCTCTCTGGTTTCTTCTTGTTTCATTTTTCCCTCCCTTCCTCTATGATCTTCTGTCTTGTTTCTCAAATTCCTCATATCAATGAGATCATATGATTATTGCCTTTCTCTGATTGACTTATTTCACTTAGCATAATACTCTCTAGTTCCATCCATGTTGTTGCACATGGCAAGATTTCATCTTTTAGATGGCTGCATAGTATTCCATTGTATGTATGTGTATATTTATATGTGTGTGTGTATATATGTGTGTGTGTGTGTGTGTGTGTGTGTGTATGTGTGTGTGTGTGTATATATATATGTATATATACATATATATATATATATATATATATATATATATATATACCACATCTTTATCTGTTCATCTGTTGATGGACATCTGGGCTCTTTCCATAGTTAGGCTAGTGTGGACATTGCTCCTATAAGCATTGGGGTTCATGAATCCCTTCAGATCACTACATTTGTATCTTTGGGGTAAACACCTAGTAGTGCAATTGCTGGGTCATAGGGTAAAGCTATTTCCAACTTTTTGAGGAAACTCCGTACTGTTTTCCAGAGTGTCTGCACCAGCTTGCATTCCCACCAACGGTGTAGGAGGGTTCCCCTTGGCAAAGAGAAATTTCTAAAAGCTATTTGAAATCAGGGATCATGCTCTCTAGTGTTTTATTTTCTATTTCTCCCCAGAAGTATGCTTTACAGACTGTTGATATACAATAATTTTTTTTGACAGTCTGGTTATTTTCCTTAACTATTAGCCAAGGAAAAAGGTAATTCCATCTATTATCTTCCAGCAAAATTTCCTGGGAAAAAAAACCAAAGAATATGGAAAACTCTATTGTCACTGGGAAATGACTTGCTTAATTAATTTTCCAGAAATTAAAAAAATATTTGATTCTTCATGGGAAGTTAAATTTTTTTTTCCTAAATTTAGCTATTTTTGCCTCCATTTCTGTCCAGGAGGAGAACATTTAATTAGCTTACAAAGAGGAAGAATATAATAATGACATTATCAAATTATGATTTTAAAATGTGGCAGAAAATATTTTCTAAAAACTTTCCTATTTACCCTACAGAATGTTAGCTGAAATATAAATATTTGTGCACACACTCATGGAAACTTTATGTTCCTCATAATATCCAAAATCACCCAAAGTGTTTCCTGTTTGGGTCACATTTCTGGAACAAATGGTAAGGATGTCATTTCCACATCAATTCTTGGTTATGTTTATAACAACCTCCAGACTGTCAGGTCATAATATCTAATAACTTGAAATCATATCAAAGAATTCACAAAACATTTAAGGTAAATTCTGTCCAACAATTAACTTAGGTATAAATATAATTCTTTGAATTCATCTTAAAATGAGTTTCTTTTCTAAGAATTTATATCTATGTAGGCTTGGTTGTCCAAAGTCAAGTTCTACCTTGCTTTCTAGTCATCCCTTATTCTTCTGCATCATTTCGTGCTAGTCAAAAATTTCACACCAAGACTTACCAGTTGGCTGCAAGCTTTCTCAGATGCTTCTACTTAGCTTCAAGTCAGTCATCTACTTTGATTCAAGCATAATTTTAGAGCCATGTTTTGTTTGCTACACTACATTGTTAAAGGTGATGCACTGAGCCCTGTAGTGCTTGATTTTCCTTGTGTGCTCATAGCTCATTCTCAATATTGACTGTTTTCTTTGTTTGAACCACTGAGGTTGGGAATCAAGTCTCCTATTTTTCCAGGGGATCCTGCTTTAGACCCATAATTATAGAATCAGTTATGTAATCTTTTATATAGATTATTTTTCATATTGACCACTCTAGACATACTGGTCAATGTGGCTTTATCTCCAGCACTGACCATACCCTGTCTATTCTGGCTTTATGGTGAGTATTGACTTCACTGAAGTTCATATCTACAGTTTCTATGATTTCTTGCTCTCATTTGAACATCTCTCATTTGTCTGCTGATAGCGTGTTAGGAGTGGGGGCTATTTATTTTCCAGGAGGAAACTCCCTATTTTTAGCAGTAAAAGTAATGTTTCCAGGGAACCCTACTTGACCCTTAGGACCCTCCACTTTTGAAACCTAAACAGAGACCGATTTCCCCTATAGGGGAAAGGAAGTTCTTAACCCATATTCAGATACTACCAGTGGGAACTGGCAAATCACCATTGGTTTGTCCAACATATTTGGTCAAGTAATAAATAAACACTGACAACTGGCCAGTCATTTAGAATATTTTAAATAAGCCCATGATAAAGAAGATGCTGGATCTATAATGAACTATATGTAATTATAATATGGGGAAATTTACTTTGGTTTTATTTGAACACATATTGTTTCCATAGAATTTGTGCATACGTTGTGGCTAGCAAGGCTTTTCTTGTTTCTGAAACCTAGTGTCTTCCTAAACTATAGCCTGCAAAGGACTCTGCCCTGTGATTCTTGGGTCTAGGAAAAATGGCTAGGTAGGCCTTTGTAATGTCTGTAATGTTTTGCTTTTATGGGATATAGAGAGAGGCAAGCATTTATGATGATTGAGTTAAATTCACAAGTAATAATTAACCAGCCCCTGAGTGTGCAGCCCTTTATTTATCTAAATAAGCCATACTTGTTCTTGCTTACTTGATATACCTTAGTTATGTAACGAACTTCAGTGAATCTTAGGGTCATGTTAAGAATATTTTGATTAACTTATTCATATGTGTAGATAGGCCTTAGATAGTTAAAAGTTAAAAGATCTGTGATTAGAGAACTTCTTGCTTTGGTTTATTGGGTCAATAATAATACTATTAATAAATAGTACTTTTATTCACCACTTAATATAAGTCAATAATGAGATTTATTTTTATATTTATTTCCTCATTTAATTTCTACATATGATTTTTTTAGAAACATCTTTCTTTTGTAATTTTTTAAAGTTTTATTTTAAATTTAAATTCAGTTTAGTTAACATATACTGTATTATTAGTTTTAGGGGTAGAGTTTAGTGATTCATCAGTTGAATATAACACCCAGTGCTCATTACATCAAGTGCCCTCCTTAATGCCCATTTACCCAGTTACCCCATCCCCCCACCCAGCTCCCCTCCAACAAACCTCAGTTTGTTTCCTATAGTTAAGAGTCTCTTAAGGTTTGCCTCCCTGTTTTCATCTTACTTTATTTTTCCTTCCCTTCCCCTACATTCATATGTCTTGTTTCTTAAATTCCACATATGCGTGAAATCATATTTATCTTTCTCTGACTGACTTATTTCACTTAGCATAATACACTCTAGCTGCATCCATGTCATTCCAAATGGCAAGATTTCATTCTTTTTGATGGCTGAGTAATATTCTATTGTATATATACACCATATTTTCTTTATCCGTCCATCTGTAAATGGACATCTGGGCTCTTCCCATGTTTTCAGAGTACAGATCTTTACCTCTTTGATTAGGTTTAGCCCTAGGTATCTTAGGGGTTTTGTTGCAATTGTAAATGGGATAGGTTCCTTGATTTCTTTTTCTTCAGCTTCACTGTTAATGTATAGAAATTCAGCTGACTGTAGTGCATTGATTTTATATCCTGCGACTTTTCTGAATTCCTGTATCAGTTCTAGCAATTTTTTGGTGGAATCTTTTGGGTCTTCTACATAGGGTCTCATAACAGTACATTAAAAGGATTATTAACCGTGACCAAAATGGGATTTATTCCTGGGCTGTAGGGGTGATTCAGCGTCCTCAAACCAATCAGTGTGATACACTACATTAATAAAGGTAAAGACAAGAACCATACCATCCTCTCAATAGATGCAGAAAGACATTTAACAAAGCACATCATCCTTTCTTGATAAAAGCCTGCTGCCATGTAGGAACAGTGGGAACATACCTCAATGTCATAAAAACCATAAACAAGACCCATAGTGAAAATCGTCCTCAATGGGGAAAAACTGAGAGCTTTCCCCCAAGGTCAGGAACACAACAGGGATGGCAACTCTAACCACTGTTGTTCAACATAGTACTAGAAGTCCTAGCCTCAGGAATCAGAAAACAGAAATGAAAGCATCTTAATTGACCAAGAAGAAGTCAAACTTTCATTCTTCACAGACATGATACATATGATTTTTTTGTTATCATCTTACAAATGAGAAAACAGAATTAGAGAAGTAAAATAATGTTCCCAAAGTTTCACAGCTGGTACCTGGCAGAGTTGCGATTCAAATGCAGATCTGAGTCAACTCAATATATAATGATCAGCACTCATGAAATATATATTTTCTACATTAGAAAAAAAGAAAAATTAAAATGCTACCAGTTAAGAATTTAACTTTTAGACATGATTTATGGCAATTGAATGGCAAGTTCAAAATACAGAAGTAGTGGAAATGAGAACAAAAAAAAAGGAAAATCACCAAAAAGTATGAAATAAGCCAATATATTATTGCATGGGAGAAAATAAATCTTGTATTTTTAATATATTAAATCTAAATTATGATGCTGTTGCAGAAATAATATAAAAAACATGTCAACTTCTGTTTAACTGTATTTTCAAACTTTTCTAAAATGCTAGAGCTTTCAGTGAGTCAGACTTGTATAATATGACTCAAAGTGAGCATTTCCTAAGGAGAATTTAAATGGGGCAATAAGGCAATAATTGCATGCAAAGTGGTAAGTATTCACTTCAAAAACCTAGTCCATATTTAGCAGTATCTTGGAAGTCTGATGTCACTGGTAAAACCAGAAAACAGTTCCCAGGTTTTTCAATGTCCTTAGCCTCAAAGCAAACAGTTTACCATAAGTAAGCTGGTGGGAAGGCATCTCAGCAGACATGTAATCCAGGAAATATGTGGCATTAAATAGCATGTGGTAGTCATTACACATAGTGAATAAAAGTCCCATTCTGCCCCAGCATATGGACTGCCTAATTTGGAGAAAAGAAATATAAAAGTTGGTTTTTGGTGGGATACAAATTTGAAATCATGAGCAGTGGGTGTAGTAAATATGATAGATTACTACAATTTCCTAGTGGCTCTGTGTGTAACTGAAAGGAAGGAAGAATTCTCAATATTTTTTTCTGGGCCGAAGAAAATAATTCTTAGTTTAAACAATAGGAAATTGATACTTGGCCATTTTTGACCTAAAAAGTAACAGTTTCATAAGGTTCAACCTCACAAAATACTAAGTCAATTGGTCTATCATATTGGCTTGTTATATATCATCAAAAAGGATATTGTTATTTGGAAATCAAAAGCTTTCTGTATTCTTACATATTTGCAGCTAATAGATTAGTTGGTAGTATTTAGAAGGAAAGGCTTAAAATATAAAACAAAGCAAATTCATGGTAATCTGTAAGATTTGCCTCCAAATTATGAGCAGTAGCATTAATTGCAAGGGGTTGGAATTTTTTTGAGATTTATTTATTTATTTGAGAGAGTGCGTCAGTGAGCGGGGGCGGGGGAGATGGCAGAAGGGTCAGAGAGATAGAATTTTCAAGCAGTCGCCCTGCTGAGTGTAGAGCCCTGACAGATGAAGGGACACAGTCTTACAACCCATGAAATCATGATCTGTGCCAAAACCAAGAGTTGGTGCTCGACTGGCTGAGCTACTACCCAGGCACCCTTAAGAGGTTGCAATTTTTGAAATAAGCATTCTTTTTTATCTGGGAAAAAATATATATATATAATTAAGGGGATATTCCATGTTCCAACTGTTATAAATTAATTAATTTACTATATAAATAACATTTTGAAAAGAGATTTAAATGACAAATTAGAAAAATATGCTGCAGACATTTAGAGGGCAATATTTTGTTCCTTAATGAGAATTTAATGCTAATAAAATACTTCGCTAACATTTAAAATTATGAGGTTAGGGATGCCTGGGTGGCTCAGTTGGTTAAGCAGCTGCCTTCGGCTCAGGTCATGATCCCAGCGTCCTGGGATCGAGTCCCGCATCGGGCTCCTTGCTCGGCAGGGAGCCTGCTTCTCCCTCTGCCTCTGCCTGCCACTCTGTCTGCCTGTGCTCGCTTGCTCTCTCTCCCTCTCTCTCTGACAAATAAATAAATAAAATCTTTAAAAAAAATAAAATTATGAGGTTTAGAAACCAAATGTGACACAATTTAATAACTTCTATGCAGAAGTAGGCAAGATTTGTAATAGAAAAATAAGTAGTCTTAAAAATGATTTTTCTGTTAATGATCTCAGAGCCTTAGTCAGATTTACTGTTGTGTGGCTGAAGTTTGGTTTACTACAGCCAAAAGAATTAAAATCACAGAAGAGCTTACCCAGTGAAGGGGCATCCTTCTAGAAATAATTCATTTAGCAGCACGAAAATGGAATATCTCAAATAGAGATAAGAAATGGGTTAGGTAAGGTAAAAATAATCATATGCGAACTTAAACAAATGATAGTACCTATATTCGATCCCTGCTGCCCAGCTCTTGCTTTGAAGAGCATCAGTGCATTTGGTCTTGATTTTTCAACGACAGCCATTGACCAGAGACATTAGCGGTATTTGAGGCTATAAATTGTCAAGCACGAAACAGCAGCATTTTAAGATTAAAATACTTATCATGATTCAGTATTTATTATTTTCAGTTTTTAGCATGACATAATAACTTCTTTGGTGCGGTTTCCCACTGCATGAATGAAGGAAGGTAATGTTCATCAAGTACCTTATCAAGAAAGGTCTTTGCTTTTGTAGTAGTAAAAACAGGTACCCATAATTCTCTCGTGCCCTCTGTCATTTACTGAGCACTTTCTAAGGGAAGGTTTGTGTTTTTAGGCAGAACCTGGGACTGGTCTCAGTTGTTCACATAACGGAGCGGGACAGTCAGTGATGAGGATGAGAAAGGAGAGGAGCATCTGCAATGCTGAACCGAAGATTAGGAAAAGACAGACTTTGCAGCCAAAATCTGGGAAGACTGAAGAGAACTATGGGTTCTCTATTTACTGTTTACCCCCTGAGACCTTGTAAATCTTCAGCAAAAATACCCGAATTATAATATGCTCGCTATAAATGGATTTCCTGTTGTTGCTTGTGACAGATCCCAATTTTGTATCAGGGTTGTAGGAGAGTTAGCCTGAGTGGACAGGAAGGTAATATACATCTGGGTTGTACCTTTATTATCTCATTAAAATCTCACAACAATCCTAAGAGGTACGTATCAATTATTTTTGAGGAAATTTAAGGATCGGAGAAAATAAGTGATAATCTATGAAAGGACATAGGCTATCTGTCAAGAGATAGTGACTCAATTTTGAATCAGATCTCACATTTAAAACTTTTTATACTTTCTGTCATCATACTGCCTTTCATCCTAGCAATTTAATTTTATCTGAGACTTGTACAAAGGCAGAACACATGTCTACATTGCTGTCATATGAGATCAGAAAATAGCCAGTGTTTTGATCCACCTAATTTGAAATGTGTCTTTCCATAGAATACTATAAAGAAAATCTATTTGTACCTTCTTCTGGTTTGTGGATAGTAGAGGAGAACCACCCAGTCATTTACACTGGCACTCTTGGCAAAAAGTGGGTTATAATCATTTCACAAAATTGGTGGTCCTGATATACAAGGAGTCAAGGTTTTCTTAGTTCCTGAAATATCTGTGTTTCTTGTCCATGTGCACAACTGGTAGAGAATTACACAGAGCTCTCTTAGATCTTCCATGGATTTTTCTGTCTGGGTTTGGGATCCATAGTTAAAATCTAGAAAACTTGGTGTAGAATAACAGGAAAGCCACCACATGATTAAATAGTTGGAAATTGAGATTTTTAAAGGAAAGTTTGAGACTATTTAGCCTGGAAAAAAATGTGAGGTGTGATTTATTAGCTCTATTCTAGTATGGAATTAAGTTTTTTCCATACAAGGGAAAGTAATCATCCATTTTCTAGCCACATTATAGAAAGAATTATTGGAAAGGCTTAAGATTTAGTCTATTCAAGAAGAATTTCCTGATCATGAAAATTGTTAAGTATTTCAGTTGGTAATCAACCAAATGTTTGGAATCTCTCATTTCATTCCATTACGACAAGGCTGGACTTTAGTTTCAGAGGATTACAGAATTTTAGGGACACAAGCGATGAACTCATTTACTATCCTTCCTTTACGAAGGCTCTGAGAGGTTAAGCAACTGCTGAGTAGTTGCTAACACTCAAATCTGATTCATGTAAAATTGTCTTAACCAAAAGCGACACAACTTTTTGGTCTTCCCTAATGTGTAGCTTTGTGTAAAAAGGATATTGTTTTAATGGAGAATTAAGTTTATACAAAGTAGCCATTAAGAGTGGCATTTGTTTCCTCTATTTGTTAAAAAGAGATGATTCATCTTTTGGCTAACTGGTAAAGTGCTCCTTGTGTATTCTTTAAAAATTTATTCCCAGAAAAAGCATATTGTTTTCTATATGCTCACTCGAAGTTGAGCGATTTATTTTATTTTAAACCATTAAGCAACGAGTAAATCTATACTTGTCAGACATGGATTTTCTCTGAAACTCAGACACACTAATTCTCATTGCTTCTTACGACTTGGAGGTAGGGTATTTGAAAAGTTGTTTCTAAGTGAAGAGTATGCTGAGTAGAACTTGTTCATATGACTAACATAAAAATAGCATGAGGTCTGGAAATAATTTAAACTTCTGCCACATATTCAGTAAGCCAGAGAAATGGTGTGGGAACTGACAATTTTAGGCAACAAAATGAAGTTTTATTCAAAGAGAAGAGAATGTTACATCTTAGAAATGAAATGATAAGTTTGTTTCTTGTAGACATAATGCTAGTTTTCTTAGAATCTTTAGTTTGGTGATTGCAGGACTGACTAAATGCAGAGACCATACTAATGAAGAACTTCCGTTTTAAAATGATTTAAAAAGATTCTCTGACCCAAAGGGTGTGGGAAAAAATAAACCAGAGCTCCATCTGAATGATATTTACTGAATGTAAAGAAATAGTGGAATACTTTATTGTTAATGCCAATTTGGGGATAGGGAGACAAATGAAGGCTACATATATGAAGATATATTTTTGTACTAAGTAGTCAATAAAAGATAATATAAGAGGAATTGTAATATATAAAAGTATATAAAAAAGAACAAATGGATTGATAAAAATCATGGAGCTATGAAACTAACTGAAATATATAATGGCAAGACTCATGAGTTTTGTTGGCTTACTTAGTTTGCTAAAGTCATTTTCATAGTTGGTCAAATGACTTTTAGTAAACCGCTTATTCTTTTTTTTTTTTAACATATAATGTATTATTTGTTTCAGGGGTACAAGTCTATGATGTAAACGCCTCATTCTTGACTTTAACAACATTTCTGTAAACATAAATGTAATGTAAGACACATCTGTATCTACTCTAGCACTGGTCCATGAAATGGAGTCCGCCTGCCCTTGTGAATCGTGTCTCTAGGAGCTTATAAAAGCCTAGACTTAGGCAACAACCTCCATTTTACTCTGCTTTTGGTCCTGGCCATTCAGTTCCCTGGCATTCCTATTTTTTTTCTATTTAAAAATGATAGGCACATGACATAGGAATTAATTCCCTTTCATTTCTGTATACATTGCTCCAATTTTCTTCTTTACCCCTTGGGCAACCATTTAAATGTATTTAACGGATATCTGCCATTTGTATGTATTTTTGCAAATTGAATATTTTTGTGCATGAATTTTATATAATAAACATATACATTTTTTTGCCAAGCCTCATTATTGAGATTCACCCACATAGAAGCATTGAAATATGTGCATCTAATCTTTTTTTTTTTTTTGAATGGTTGCTTAGTACTATGCAGTGTGCCTCTTCCATATTTTATCTGTACTTTTTTACTGATGGAAATTCAGGTTGCCTTCAACTTCCCAGCACTAGATATTGCACTATTTTCAGAGATGTTATTATGTAACTGTCCAAGAATTTTTGTGTGTATGTATACACACACACACACACACACGCACACACACGCATACACATGCACACAAGCAGGCAGGCAGGTAAGAGTTGAATGGCTGGGTCATAGGTTATCTGTATACTTCATATGACTAGTGACAGAAAACTCTGAGCAGTATTTTCTTTTTCTAATAAATTTTATTGAAATAAGTCATATACTATAAATTCACCCTTTTAAAGTACATAGTTCAGTGTTTTATAATATATTCATGGAGTGCAAACAGTACTAGTATTTAATTTTAGAATATTTTCATGAACCCCAAAAGAAACCCTGTACCTAGCTCCCCTTGCCCCAATAGCAACCATTAATCTACTTTCTGTCTTTACGTATTTGCCAATTCAGGACATTTCATTATCTGAATCATACAATATATGTCTTTTTGCATCTGGTTTCTTTCACTTAGTGAGAAGTTTTCAAGGTTCACCCATGTAGTAGTATATATCAGTATTTCATTTCTTTTTATGGCTGAATAATATTCTGTTGTATGAATTTACCATATGACTGTTTATGCATTCATTAGTTGATGGACATTGGTGTTGTTTTCATCTTTTTATTATTATTATTATTAATGGGGGTATAAATATTGGTGTACACGTTTTTATGTAGACATATGTTTTCAACTCTCCTGTGTATATACCTAGGAGTGAATTGCTAGGTCATATGGTAACCCTTTTTTAACTTTCTGAGGAACTCTCAGACTGTTTTTCAAATCAGCAGCATCATTTCAAATTCCTGCTACCAGACTATAAAGGTTTCAGTTTTTCTGCTTCCTTGCCAACACTTGTTATTATCTTTCAATTCTAGCCATGTTAGTAGATACGAAGTGGTATCTCACTGTGGTTTTGATCTGCAGCTCCCTGATGGCTAGTGATGTCGAACATCTGTTCGTGTGCTGAGCAGCCATTCGTACGTCTTCCTTCAAAACCTGTCTATTCACATCTGCTATGGATTCAGTTCTGTTGTGAAAAGATTTACTGAAGCCCTAACTCCCTGATACGTTGAATGTGACCTCAGTTGGAAATAAGGTCTATTTTTTTCTTTTGTTGATTGTTCTTTTGGTGCCATACAAGAAACCATTGCCTTAGTCAAGTTTGCTAAAATCTATTCCTTTGCTTTCTTTTAAGACTGTTATAGTTTTCTTCTTACATTTAGGTATATGATTCATTTTAAATTATTTTTATACATGATTCTAGTCTACAAGGGTTTTTAAAACAACGTTTGGCCCTTAACAACTGTCCTAAGTATCTGTCTCTGTATGGGCCCCTCACCATGTTCAAGCTACTGATACCAATTCAGTATGTTCCTCTGTACCATTGTGAGTGTTTAAATAGATGAGTTTTCTACTAGGTTGACTTTTGCAGTCTTTTCCTGTTCAACTTATACAGTATTTTAGCTTAGATGAGAATTCTTTTTAACAGTAGTTTTCCTTAGAACTTTGAAGGTATGACCTTTTGAGAAATGTCCTTTTTAGGTCATCTATCTGTTCTCTTTGAATGCTTTTAAGATCTTTGTCCTTTCAGCTTTACTATGAAGTATATAGTGAGAATTATAATTTTTTATTATTCTTTTTTATTATTCTTCTAAGCATTCATATCTTCTGCTTATTTTTTAATTGGGTTGTATGCATATTATCATGTTGAAGCCCTCAGCATGGTCATTCCTGCTTGTAACCTACTTCCCTCCACAGTTAATCACATTTCTGACTTTTACTGTATATATCTCCTTGTTTTTCTTTTCTTATAGGTATCTCACCCATTTTTGTATCTCTAAACAACATAGTTTAGTTTTTTCTGTTTTTGAACTTGTTGTAAATGTAATCATATAGTAAATATGCTTTTTAGTCTGCTTATCTTTTGTGAAAGTTGTATTTCCAAGATTTAATTGTGCTGATGCCATTAGTTAAAGTTTGTCCATTTTCGTCAACGCATAGTATTCCTTCATGTAGACATACCACTAGTTATTAATACATTTTTACTATTAAGGGATGTTTGAGTTGTTTCTGGATTTGGGATTTTTTTTTTAAAAGATTTTATTTATTTATTTGAGAGAGAGGCAGTGAGAGAGAACATGAGCGAGGAGAAGGTCAGAGGGAGAAGCAGATTCCCCGTGGAGCTGGGAGCCCGATGCGGGACTCGATCCCGGAACTCCGGGATCATGACCTGAGCCGAAGGCAGTCGTCCAACCAACTGAGCCACCCAGGCGTCCCTGGATTTGGGCTTTTAAATTTTGCTGCTTTGGAATAGTCTTGTACATGTATCCTCGTATTCACTTTATCCTACTCAAACCCTTTTTCAGTTACATGCTTTTCAAATATATTCTCCCAGTATGACTTAAGTTTCTACAATTAAAAGTGCTTTTAAAAAAAATTGTCAATTTGGGGCGCCTGGGTGACTCAGTGGGTTAAGCCTCTGCCTTCAGCTCAGGTCATGATCTCAGTGTCCTGGGATTAAGTCCCGAATCGGGCTCTCTGCTCAGCAGGGAGCCTGCTTCCCCCTCTCTCTTCGCCTGCCCCTCTGCCTACTTGTGATCTCTGTCAAATAAATAAATAAATAAATAAATACAAATCTTTTTAAAAAAGGAAAAAAAAAGGTCAATTCATGTGAGATAGTTCATCTTTTCCTCACTGCTTTGCAATGCTACCTATTTTATATATAAAGTTTTCATATATGCATGAATTGTAATTGGGTTCTTAAATTTGTTCCATTGCATCATTTGTCTTTTGCTAAACCAATACTATGTATTTTATTTATTATCTTGATAAATTTTAGAATTAACTTGTTAATTTGGCAGAAAATAGTCCCATGAGATTTTTTTGATATGGATTTTATATAGTCTACTGTAATAGATGTGCAGTGGTATCTCATTTAACATGTTTTTTTTTTTTTTCAAATATTTTCTCTGTCTACGGGTTGTCTTTCCATTCTCTTTAACAGAGTATTTCACGAAACAGAAATCTTTAATTTTAATGAAGCTAAGCTTATCAACTGTTTTTTTCTTTTTTTTATTATGTTCAGTTAGCCAGCATATAGTACATCATTAATTTCTGATGTAGTGTTCAATGATTTATTAGTTGTGTGTAACACCCAATGCTCAACTATTTCATGCACATGTTTTTTGTGCTGTATCTAAAAGGTCATCACCAAAACCCAAGGTTATCTAGATTTTCTACTATGTTATCTAGAAGTTTTGTAATTTTGAGTTTTGCACTTAAGTCTGTGATCCATATTACATTAATTTTTGTAAAGGATGTAAATTCTATGTGTAGATTAATTTTTTTGCATATGGATGTCCAATTATTCTAGCACCATTTGTTGAAAGTCTGTCTTTTCTTGACTGCGTTGTCTTTGATCCTTTGTCAGAGATCAGTGGACTGTGTTTATATGGATCTATTCCTGGACTCTATTCTGCTCCATCGATCTGTTTGTCTCTTCTTTCACCAATACCACATTGTTTTCATTGCTGTAGCCTTATAATAATTCTTTAAGGCAAGTAGGAACAGTACCCTAACGTTGTTCTCCTGCACTATTGTGTTGGCTATTGTGAATCTTCTGCTGTTCATATAAACTTTAGAAGCAGTTTCTCAATATCCCCAAAATAACTTGCTGGGATTTTGATTGGGACTTCATCAGTTTGGGAGGAATTGTTGTCTTGTTAATATTGAGTCTTTCTCTCTGTTACCATAGAATATATCTTTATTTACTTAGTTTCTTTAATATCACACATCAGTTTTTGGTTTTTCTTCTATAGATCTTACACATATTTTATACATATTTTGTTATATTTCTACCTAATTATTTCATTTTGGGGATGCCAATGTAAATGGTATTGTGTTTTTAATGTCATCCATTGATCATTGATGGTACTTGAGAAAGCAATTGAGTTTTATATATTAACTTTGTATCCTGCCGCTTTGTTATCATTACTTATTAGTTCCCGGAGTTTTGGTTGTGGGTGTGTGAGTTTATAATGGAAGGACTGAGGAAACTAAAAAACTTTTAGAGTAAAAAACTGAAGGAGGTAGAGTTTGGACAGGTGGTGTCCTTTTTTACTTTGTGGCTTACATTTGGTGCTGCTAATATTTTCCTTTTCAACTGGCAGGCTAGCTGGAAACAGCTCTAAAGGAATGGAATAATTTCAAATTATTCATATATAATCTTACTTAAAAAGTCAGCATTTGGAAACTTTGGATTAGAATTCTTATTTTGAAACTTTTTTTTAAATTTGTAGCTCATTAGAAATTGAGGTTAAACCATTTAACAAATTCTTAGATAGTAATATTGGCAAAACAATGCTAGAAAATGGTTACATTTTTATGGAGAATACTGTTAACTGTGACGTGGATTCTCTTAGTGCGCATGCCTTGGGTTGTGTTTGAGAAGTCTCTAATGACTTCCATGGCTCTCTGCACGCGGGATGGCTCACCTTTTCCTCTAACTCTGCCTTCAGCGTGTCCGTTTAGTCTGTTGCTGTAGCAGTCGCTACTATGCTTCTTTGTGCTCCGTGGGAGGTGACAGACATGGTAATCTTGCTTTAGCGGTTGGTCAAAATAAAGGATGGTGTGGAGGAGGAGAGGATTGTGACACTCTACCCCCAATTCTGTGTGAGTTCGAGCATTGTATATTACAAATTTAAGCTTGTCCTGCAAGCAAATGTATAAAGTAGTTCCTGCCTCTTAGAATTATGACCAAGAACTCGCTAGCAGACGTCTGATTCAGAGACACTGCATGACGAAGGAGATAGACTTTCATGATTCACATTTTCTCCTGACCAACTGCCAACTCTCTTTTCTGACTGACTGACCAAATGTCAAATATCCTTTGGAGGTTTCCGTGTCTTTTTTTTTTTTAAGTCAATCTGTAAATCTCATTAGTTGTCTAACAGTCTTTCCAGAGTGTACTTTACTTAAGACATTATTTTAACATGTATGTGTATGTAGAGATGAGAGTTATTTCACCTAAAAAACATAATTTCAAAAGTTATAGTTGTACTGCTATATCTTGATGTTTTCACTATTAATTCTTATTCATAAATACTAATTTGGATTAACAGGAATACTGAAGATGATGAATGGATTCTATGAGATTATGTTGACTCTGAATTATATTAAGCATATTTCTATTCTCAAAAGTTTCATGTAGAAATGTTTGGGTGAAATGTCGGATTAGAGGAATTCAATGGATTTCAAAAGTAATTATAAAAATTGTTAAATAAATATCAAATGTAGCTATGCCAGTCTTCCAGAGAATTTGAATATGTCCATATATGTCTGACCTGATCAGTTGTTTCTGATAACCCTTATTTTCAAATCAGTGAAAACACACGAGCATCTGTTCTATTTTTAAATATTTCATTGAAAGACAATAACATATCCATCAGTTACTAGGTCTCAGGCTTAACAAATTTCATTGGATAGAAGATTTTCCTTTTATATAACCTGAATTCCTCCTACTGTAATGTAATTTCCCTTTTACAGATTCTAAATGGAGAACATCTGGTCACCATCTTTCTTTCTTTTTTTCTTTTACCTTTTGCCAAAGCCATTAGCAGAACCCTGTCCTCTGACCTTTACTATTCAAGTCGGACCCTTAAAATCCCACTATTTTTGTCGGTGTGGTTTGGGCATGGTGCAGAGGCGGCAGATTCTTTGCCTCAGCTTCATTGGATTTTCAACCTTTGCTAGACTCAGTTCCCATGAGCTGGGCCCTCTCATTGTCACACTGCAGGTTAGCTCTGCTTTACTTTCTAAATGAAACAGGGCTCTTGTAACGTGGTAACAAATAGTCTGAGCTTCCCATGGAGGCTGACTCTATTAATTATCCTCCTAATTCTGGAAACTGGGGCCTCCCCACTGTCAGCGGGCCATCCAAATCATCTTAGCTGCCAACTAGATTTGGCATTTACTGGTGATGGAACTCCTAGATCACTGTACAAAGTCACATCTCTCTTTGCTAGAAGTTTTAAATTCAAGTCTGTTGGTTAACTTTCTAAGGAACTCTGAGTCCCCTGAAATTGCTGTAAGGTACCACATGTGTATTTTTTTTTTTTTTTGGACACTGTACATTTCAGTAGTTTCTCAAAAAGTTATGTAATACAACAAAGTTTATAAACAACTTATATTTTAGACATACATGTTGGATTTTAGAATGCATCATCATTTCTACAGCCAACATACAATAAAATTAAAGAAATAAACACTTTACTTACTTCCATATGTCCTTGTGCCTAGTATGGGGTCTTTTCTTTGGTACCTGATAACCTACATTGCCCTTACCTGTCTCCTTCCCAGGTGGATTTTCAGTAGTAACTGAGGTCTCAGCCCAGTTGCCAAGTTCTTTGGCCCTTATACATTCTTCCCAGAAGACAACCGCCCGGTCTGGCTTCCTACACTTAATTGGCTTCTTTCTCTTGTTAAGGATCCTAATATCTCCCCCAGGAAATGTCATTAACAATAGAACAGTCCTGATTTGGCCTTTCTTCCAGCCCTTCTTAACTCTGTGAGGTCAGTTACTATAGCCAAATATCTCCTAGTATCTGCGTCTACCTGAAGGGTAAATCTTATGTCCGGGGTTCCAACTTCTTTAGTCGCTACAGTAGCTTGTGAAGCCATTAGCCAAGTACAAAGATATGAAATATGAAAATCTGGGTCTCTCCTTCTGTTCTTCTCATATCAAGTTATTATAATCAGGGAAGAAAGACACAGAAATGGAATAATTAGGTATATATGTAATCATATTCCCCGAAGTTTAAAAAAAGAGATAAAGTCTAAAGCTTGGTCTAAATTTGGAACAAAATGATTAGAATTGAGACTGCCTTGGAAAATTGGTGACATATGGTTATCATAGTGAAGTAGAACAATCACATTTTTTACTGGTGAAGTTAAAAATAACCTTGGAAAATTACATTTCAATGAATATTACTATAAGACTCTATAAATGGAAAATCAGAGAATGGCTTACAACATTCAGTTACACATTTTCTTTTTCACATTTTGAGAAGGAAATTAACACAGATTTCTTGTTTGTGTAATTATCTCCTAGTGCACATTTTTCTTTGAATAGCATCTGATCTGCCACCAAAGACATTTCTCATTAAAATGGACCAAAAGTTCATTACAGATTACTTGATGTGTGCAAAAAAGTCAAAATTAGCTCCTTTTCTAACTCAGATAAACTTTACTTCTTATTTGCTGTGTTTGGGTGGTAAGAGTGAGAGTGGGATAAGGTTGGGATTATCGGAATATACACAGAATATTGGACCAGGAAGGCATCTTGGAGATCATATGGTCAAACTTTTCAGCTGAAGAAACAGATCAAGGTTTGGTGGATAATTTGCCTTGGCTCATTTGGCTGTCAGAGCTGAGGTTGACATCCTTTCTCCTGGCTCCTGGATGTATGTTCTTCTGGTGTCATCATTTTTGCCCCCTACTACTAGACAATTTTCTGGGCTACACAGCTCCCTGTCCTTTCTCTTTCAGTAAGGAAAAAAAATCCTTTTTTTGGCGGGGGGCAGAGACAGAATCTTAAGCAGGATCCATACCAGTGCAGAGCCTGACCTGAGGCATGATCTCACAATCCTGAGGTCATGACCTAAGCTGAAATCAAGAGTCAGAGGCTTAACTGACTAAGCCATCCAGGTGTCTGAAAAAGAATCCTTTTAATATTACATGTTTCCTATTTTACACACAAACTCAAACACATATCACCCTCCTTACAGTCTTCTGTTTTGAAGGTAGGATTTCATTAGGAAACTCTATATTGTTCTTTCTGCAATACTGGCCTCAGAATTACTATGTTAAACAAAAATTAGAGAGTTTAATTTTTACTAGATTAGTTATCATCTCCTCTTCCCAGTAAGATTATAGGGTGGCATTAGCCAACTGAACATCTGTTCAGAAAAGGATGATAATTTAAAATTATAGAGAAAAAGCAACAATATAATGAATTATTTTGGGTACAAAATTGGATATCATTAGAGTAATTTTTAGCCCAAATGTTTTAGTTTTTGTGTAACAGTCGAAGAAAATCTGAGGTATGTGTTTATTCTACCAAAGTTTGTGGTATTAACTGTTTAATCGTTTGGAATTATACTCTTACAGTGACAGAAGTTAAGTTCATAACAGAAACAATAAGAATTTACCCAGCACGGGACGCCTGGGTGGCTCAGTTGGTTAAGCGGCTGCCTTCGGCTCAGGTCATGATCCCAGCATCTTGGGATCGAGTCCCACATCGGGCTGCTTGCTCGGCGGGGAGCCTGCTTCTCCCTCTGCCTCTGTCTGCCACTCTGTCTGCCTGTGCTCGCTCTCTCTCTCTCTAACAAATAAATAAATAAAATCTTAAAAAAAAGAAAAGAATTTACCCAGCAGGATTTACTTTTACAATAAACTTAAATATACTTATTTCACAAGAAGAAGGATTACATGTATTTTAATAAGAGATAGTATGGTATAGGGAAAAAGATTTTCAAATGGATAAAATACATTTCCATTTGGGGTTATATTATGCTTGGAACAATTATTTTAAAAATATATTTTATGATAATTGGTAACTGGCAGGGGGAACCATTATCTTATCTTTCTTTCTATTCCCAAGATCTGATCCATTTCTTTACATTTCATGCATGTTAAAAGTAGTCTATAAAAGACATCTAAAAATGAAGGAAACGTGCATAAAAATCTAAACAGTGTTGGGGCGCCTGGGTGGCTCAGTGGGTTGAAGCCTCTGCCTTAGGCTCAGGTCATGATCTCAGGGTCCTGGGATCAAGCCCCACATCGGGCTCTCTGTCAGCAGGGAGCCTGCTTCTGCCTCTCTGCCTATCTGTGATCTCTGTCTGTCAAGTAAATAAATAAAATCTTAAAAAAAAATCTAAACAGAATTTTGGTAAACATGGTGGGCACAAACTGATTTTCTCATATGTTGCTGTACAACTCCTATGAAGGATAATTTAACAATGTCTACTAAAATTATGACTGTAGGTAGCCTTTGATTCTGGGTACTTATCCTAAAGACAAACTCAAAGGTGTGTGAAATGAGGAATGTACATGTCACTAACTGCGGTACTGTTTGTAATAGAAAAGTTTGTCAGTAATTTAAATTCCAGCAATAGTAGACTGATTAAGTCATTATGGTACATTCAAAAGCATGTAAAAAATACTGATGGCATAGATTTGGAAAGATCTCCAAATTTTCCTAATTATAAAGTCTTGAATTAGCCAGCCTTACCCACCCAGTTGTAGTCAACTGTGGACAACCTGTGGAAGCTGAGGAGAATATGAGTTCTCTGAGGGTAGTAAGAGAAATGGTCAGGGCTCTATGCTTGTTTTATCCTTTGAAATTTGCCTACCTGGTCAGTCATTTTTCCATCTCAGGGTGAGAAGAGAAGCCATGGGTAATATTGCTAATCACCTTCATTCTGCTAGGAAGGAAGCAGCACAGGAGAGAAATACGTGTCCATCAGGATATACCAATCTTCCCATTTTCTATCTTTTATCCCTCCAACCTATGTAATATTTACCAAAGAGTGCTCTCAGAATATGGTTTCATTTACTCATCTGTTTCCACAAAGACATTCAGAAGCTTCTTGTTGCCCACAAAAATGTAATAAAATCTTAAATTTGCCTTCCAGATTTCTAGATAGGAAGGCATGGACTGAACCTTAACCCCCATCGAATCCTCCGTACCAAGTGCTCTGCTTGGAATACAGCAGACATGCAGTAAATACATCCAAATATATAGTAAATAAATAACAAATAGATGCTGAAGGTCAAAATGATTCTCTAATCACCTTTAAAGCTCCACCTCCTTATTCCAACCCCCCATATACTCTAGCCATTCTACATTATCAGTCCATTCATCCTCCTTGTACTTGAGAGGCATGATGTTCCAGAGGGTAAATATTCTGCCAATTCTTTTCTTTCTTTCTTTCTTTCTTTTTTTTTTTTTTTTTTAAAGATTTATTTATTTATTTTTGGAGGGAGAGAGAAGAGGGGCAGAGGGAGAAAATCTTTCAAGCAGACTCCCTGCTGAGCGAGAAGCCCAACATGGGTATCAGTCCCACAACCCCTGAGTTGAAACCAAAAGTCAGTTGCTAAACCAACTGAACCAGCCAGGTGGCTTGAGTGCCATTTCCTTTATGAAACATTCCCCGATTCCCCTCATCAAGAGGAATAGTTTCTCCTGCTGTACTCTTACATGTTTGCAATTCACTTTAGTTCTTACATCATTCCACTTTATGTTATAGTTGAATAATTTTATGTATATTTTACCAATTAGATTATAAACTCTGAGGGAGCTTATTTTATTGTGTATAGTGCCTACATTAGAACCAACCTATAGTAAGAATTAATAACTTTAAATTGAATTGTGTCAAAATTTAAAAAAATTTATATAGTGAGTGCTGTGAAATGTGTAAGCGTGACGATTCACAGACCTGTACCCTGGGGGGCAAAAAATACATAATACATAGTACAATAAAAATAATTAATAAATAGAAAAAAATTTTTAAAAATTGGGTATTTGGCAGTGACTCTTTTGATGCACAGAGAATTGGTATATCACGGATATATATTTAGTTTGTTTTGTGAAAATATCAGCATTTATCAAACATTTATCGAAGTAATAGTGGGTTTCAGAACAGAAATTTGGGGAGTTAGGCTTGAGAAAAAGAAGGTGGCCATTTGGTTGGAGAAAAGTTAAGAGTACAGATGGTTACCCTATACATTTTATTACACACTGGAAAGAATGTCAAATGACTACACAAATTTGACTGTTTTAATAATTAATTGTGGAGTGCAAATTTTTGACTCACATGGAATTTATATTTGAACTGGACTTTTGATATGTTTGGATTTTAACTATTTTTAAATTTAATCACCTATTCACTTAATCAACACTTGAAGTTTATGTTTGAGTTCTTAGACTCATATCAACCAAAGTCTTTGGATCAGAGACACATATTTGTAATATGTGGGAAAGAACCAAGCTCCCCTATTTTCTGATTGGTGGAGAGGGGAATGATACATCACTTTTGCCTTCTATGACTTAAGGTCTACTTCTTGGGAAGGGACATAAGATGGAGTGTGCAAGGACTTTCTCTGTGTGCTTTATTAATAGCAAATAACTGTTTGTAGGTGGCAGGATAGAGTGTATAAGACACAATGATTATGGTGTCTTCAAAATGAAAGAAATATGTGTACTGATGCTTTCAAATGAGAAGACTTTTGTTCCTAGATTAAGCAAGAATCTGTGAGGTGGCTTACTCTCCAAACTGGCCCAAAGTTCACAGTTTTCCTGGCATCCCTCAGCAACATATGCTTCTAATGCAGTGAAATACTGTCTTTTGGCTTCTGGTGACAAGCAGAGGTAGCCTGATTCTGTAATATGAGTGTAATGTCAGGGAAATGTTCTGTGTCACACAGAGCTTGGAGCGGCAGGAGTTACGTGGGAGTGCGGCCGAGGGCCCAGGCAGAACGCGGCACCAGAGGCCATGAAGATGCTGTCTTCCCTGAGCCTGGTCAGGCAGGTTTTTCCCTTCTCAATCCCAGACTTGGAAGTCTGGAGGGTACATGTGTTTGGCTGGCTGCCCTTCTAAGACGTTTTTAAGCCCTGCCCAAGATCTTTTAGTGGAACAGTGATACTGGTTTAGATCATTGGCCATAGAAGCCTTAAGTTTCTAAACTAAGAATAAGCCAACCAATATTTACACCCCTCATAACTGTTATTTGTGAAACATTCAGATGCCTGCCCACACAATGAAATGTAATGTGACCCAAGCAAGATAAACAACTATCATCTCTGTGAAATTATAGCACGGCGTATGCTTACAAGTTAAAATTATCTTAATTGAGAAGACTTGAGTTTTACTTTTTGGAAAGACTTTGTGAGAATAATAAAATATTCAAGGGCCATCAACAGAAGACCAGAATGTATGAACTCGGTTACTTAATGAGCACTTTTTAGATTACTTCCTGACAACAGGTTCCACAATGATGACACATGAAAGCTTAGTATTGACTGCAAGGCAGTCAGCTTATGGCAATAAGGAATTTATAAAATGTTTGGTAACCTTCCTTTGAATTATTTGCCATTGCATGGGGTGAGAGATTCGTCAAATAGTTATGCACTGGATTTATTCTTCTAAGACACCAGTCTGATCAGGTGTAAGTGCTGGGAGAGTTGCAGTGGGGAAAGGGAGTCAGGGAGCAACGAGGGGAGATGAGTTGTGCCCAGCAGGTCCTCAAATGCAAGACTGTATGTGGGGAAGGTTCAAAATGACCCAAAGTCCAATGATAGTTCATGGGCTTGTTTGGCAAGGATTTTAGAGAACTTTGACCGAATTTAATTTAAACCTTATGAACTTAAGTCCTAGGGATTTTAAAGATGACTAAACCATGGGCTGTGGTATTAGCTTGGATTTTGATGGGTGTAAATCAAAGTGAAAGAGATGGCCTGAAGGATGATCTAGTAGAAGTAAAAAAAAATGCAATTATGTGTAGAATTATGTGGTGCCAAAAACTGGGTATAAATGATTGACTTTAATTCTCACAGCATCTCTAGAGGTAGATATTATGATCATCTCTACAAATGAGAAAAAAATGGATCTAAGGGAGGCATGTTAATTTACCTTAATCAGACAGTACGTGGGAAAGACAGGCTGGGATAAGGGCAGTCTGACTCCAGAGCCACATAAGCAATGAGCCATCCCTATTGACAGTGACTGAGTTCTTAGGGATGAGATCCTTCACTCTGACAGCGTCACTCGTCACTGCATTATTTGGCTATTTACCGCCTCTCATCCTCACAGTGATACTGTCTTACCTCACTTCTTCAGATTTGCTCTAACATTGCCTCCAAAATCGCCCTGGGAAATACAGATTGGATCATATCACTCCTTTGTTAAAACAGGTAACGTCTCGTTGCCTCTAAGAGCAAACTCAGGGGCGCCTGTGCGGCTCAGTGGGTTAAGCATCCGACTCCTGATTGGCTCGGGTCATGGTCTCAGGGTGGTAAGACAGAGCCCTGTGTGGGGCTTCACACTGGGCATGGAGCCTGCTTAAGATTCTGTCTCTCCCTCTGCCACTCCACCCTTCCTCTAAAAAACAAAATAAAAAGCCAACTCAGACTTCTTAGTGTGGTATATAATTTCCCTTATCATCTAGCCCTGGTCCAGTTTTCCCTCACAGCCCCGTCATCTGCACCCTATGTCTCCTGAGAGTTCGTGTATGGGAAAAGTGAAATAGTAAGAAATAAATTAAAAAACAGATTGAAATAAAAAAAAATTAAAAAGACTTTGAATGAGAGGCTAAAGGACTTTGAAGTTTATCAAACAGACAGTGAGGAACTGCTGACGACTTACAAGGCAAGAACCCATCAGGGTGGTTCTTTGGGAAGATTAATTTGTTGGAGTGGCACAATTAGACCATAGAGGGATTTCTTTTTTCTGCTTAGTTCACTGATGAATCCCAGGTGCCAAGAACGATGCCAAAAGAGCAGTAGGTGCTCTACAAATATTTGCTGAACAAATGATTCTAGAGCATGTCCTGGGAACTAGTGCGCACACAGCATCATTCTCTTTCTCCATTCTGACCTCTAGCTCTCTCTCCTTCACACAAATGTGCTCCCTCCTTTTCATCCATTATGAACTCTTTCCTCAGCTATTATAAAGAATAATTTTCTGATGTAATTATTATTATAACTATTACAACTCATAGTCAGCATGTATTTCCTAACTATTGTGTCCCAAGATGAGTTGCAGTGGTATTTGCCCACGTGATCGCATGTAATTCTCACAAGAACCCAATGGGATGGGTATCATTGCTCACATTTTGCAACTGATTGATGTCAAGAATCCATACAGATTTCTGGCTTCAAGTCTTGATCTCTTTACACCAGAGCAATCGAACAATTCGTATTGTGATTTCTTTTTGGTCTCTTATTGACTTAACCACCTTTTTAACATTAAAATAAAAATTGCAAGAGGTGAAGGAGTGAAGACAGGATGATAGCTTTGGAGGGAAGCATGGCTGAGGGGTTATTTATTTTCTCAAAGGAAGCAGAGATGTGAATATGTTATAGTCTTGGGCAAGGGAAGAAATATTGTTCAGTAGTGTGAGGGCAGTTATGAATCAAGATAATTATAGAGTATGGTAGCACACGGAATTAAGCACTATAATGGGACCTTGAATTAGTGTTGGGAAGGAAGAGGGATACTTATTCCTTCAATGAAGGAAAAAAAAATTAGGGAAAACAGTAAAGCACTAAGATGAATTTTCAAGTAGGCGGGAGAAGGAGTTGCAGGAAATCATATCAGTAGGTTGAGACACTATTGAAGATTCAAGCTAATTGGTTGGACACAGAACATTTGCAGCAATTGGCCAAAGTATTTGTCTCTAGAAATGCAAAAGAGCTGGTTAAACTTCATTACTTGGTTAAGAGTATGGATTATGGAGTCAAACTGTCTGGGTTTTAACCATGGCGCCTCTGTTTGCCAACTGCATGATCATTGCAGTCACTTAATCACTCCGTGCTTTAGTCATCATCTGTAAGCTGGGATGATACAGTTCTAGCCTCATAGGTTTGCTGTGAGAATTGAGTTAATATATCTAAAGCTCTAGGAATGGTACTCTTATTTTTTCTTAAGATTTTATTTATGTATTTGACAGCGAAAGAGTGAGAGAGCCTGAGCAGGGGTATAGCAGAGGGAGAGGGAGAAGTAGGGAGCCTAATGCAGGGCTCGATCCCAGGGTCATGACCTGTGCTGAAAGCAGATGCTGAGCCACCCGGGCACCTCTGGGAATGGTACTTTTTATACAACAAGACAAAATAAGTGGGAGTTACTGTTCCAGTTCCCTACCACCTCAAGCATCTTGAATATTGTTTATCCTTTTCATATAGAATATATTTTCTTTGGAAGGTGTAGTTTAGCTGTAGACTAGGAGAAAAATGTGCTGTTCTTTCCTCCACTTTTACAACATACTCATGTATATGGAATGAGACACAGATAATTACACAGCCTTAATCCAGCTGACAGCTGTGACTGAATGGTGTCTTTGTTATTTGAATTGTTTTATTTTTTTTAAAAAAGATTTTATTTATTTATTTGACAGGCAGAGATCACAAGCAGGCAGAGAGGCAGGCAGAGAGAGAGGAGGAAGCAGGCTCCCTGCTGAGCAGAGAGCCCGATGTGGGGCTCGATCCCAGGACCCTGAGGTCATGACCTGAGCCGAAGGCAGAGGCTTTAACCCTCTGAGCCACCCAGGTGCCCCTGAATTGTTTTATTTTTAATTAAATAATTAAGTAGGAGTATTCCTAATCAAATTCCCAATCAAAAGTGACATTGATTAAAGGACTACTTTTTTTAAAAAAAAGGCTTTATTTATTTATTTGATAGAGAGAGAGAGATCACAAGTAGGCAGAGAGGCAGGCAGAGAGAGGGGAGGGAAGCAGGCTCCCTGCTGCACAGAGAGCCCGATGTAGGGCTCAATCCCAGGACCCTGGGACCATGACCTGAGCCGAAGGCAGAGGCTTAACCCACTGATCCACCCAGGCACCCCAAAGGACTACTTTTAAAACCTTAATTTGGGATTCTGTAATAAAATGACAAAGACAATTCATTGTACTTCAGGTGTGCTAAAACACCTAATAAGTTCTGGGTAATTTTTAAATACAGAAATTTTGGATCCTGCATTACTATAGGAAACTATAACCAATCTACTATGTAGTCATAAATCAGTAAGCTGATGGAGTTTGGCCATAACATACACAGTAAATCCTAAAGTTCAAGGCCAATTGGAGAAAGAATATAAGTTTGCATTAATGACCGGTTCATTGCTTTGAAGCTGTTACCTTCTTGTGATGTGACATGTAGACAGTCTCTGAATTTTGACTATTTTGATATATGATTACAATTAGTGATAATAATGCTAACAAATTTTAGCAGCCATCCTAGAGAATTGTAGCAAAAGGAAAAATAATCTGATATAATATATGCCTATTCTATACATTGCTAACTTCATTCCCTGAAAGTATGTTTTAATGAACTCTTTCTTGGTATGCCATAGAAAACTACAGAATTGGCTATCCTTGTGACAAAGGTGCTTAAGAAAATTCATTGCAAAATTTTGAGTTAAGCCAACAAATGCTTATCCCCCCTCAAATCCTTTGAAATATTAAAATAACCTTCTTTTTGGTGGAATCATCTTTTAATCTGTCCACCAAAAGAGTCTTAAAGATATTTTAAAGCTATTTTAACAATGTGGAATGATCGTTTGACCAAGAATAAAATGAACATATTGTGCAAAATGACCAGATATGCCCAGAAATGGAATTATTACTCAACCCCAGAAATCTCTGAGAAATTAATGTGGAACAGTAGTAGATCATGAATTGGTCTATTTTCTCAAGCAAATGTAATTTATAAGCTATAGTAGAAATTAAATGGATGGAAAAAATCATCAGGGTTAATTTTAAAAATCACAGATTATAGTAAGCAGAAGGAACTTGAAATATTTTTAATATATTACATGTATGAGTAGCTATCTAGAGTTTTATAGAGACTGAAAATTATGATGAAATATAATATTTTCTAAAAGTTGTTTTCCATATTAATAAAGTTTTATATAATACATATCAATATTTCTCCTTTGTCTCATTTCAAATTAGTTTTTTGTTTCAAGAAAAGTACACGCAAAATAAACTTGCCATTTATACAGAGCTATTCTTCTACTAATGCTCCAGCACTTGCTGCCAAATATTTTTGAAATAGTTTGAAATACGTATCACCATTAAACATCTGTTTCTTCTCCAATTTTTTAAAACATGGAAATAGCTGTAGATAAGGGAGACTTCACTGAAATGTCAGACTGTATTGTACAAACATAAATTATGACATATACAGTTGTATCATGAGACAGAAAACTACTAATTTGGATGCTGATAAAAGCACATACTATTATGATAAAAACTGTGACATTTTGTTGATTAAATATATACATTCCTTTTTTCTAAGATTTTGGAACTAATAGCCAGAACTAGCTAAAACTAATTTTTTTAAAAGTCAGTTAAACTATTTGGGGAATAAAATATTTCCAAGTGAATTATAACAGTTAATTTACTTCTAGAAAGATGAAAATATGTATTGATTTTAAAGGTTTTGAACATTCATTAAATATATCTTCAGAACCTATCATTGAACAATGATGCATGGGTTACATGCTACCTTGTGTTAGTTTAAAATCATAAATTTGACCTAGGTTTCCTAAACTAATGTGCCATGTAAGCCTCAGTGTGACAAATGGGGATATTGAAAAAAAAACACATTGCCCCATGGGCAGGTAAATTTGATCACTTTAGGTTTCTCTACTGCAGAGCTTTTCAGACTCTAATACATATTGTGAATCTGGAAGGGGGCTCTTGGCACTTATTTCAGAATCCTATTTAACCACAGAACCTCTCTGGGGAGCGTGGGTGGGGTACATAGTCCCCATTAAATCATTGCTCACTGATTATGGACACTAAATAAGACTTGGGTAAACCAGCTTTCCTATGGTTCTCTCTCTTTCATTGGGCTCCCTGGGATTTCCCAAAGGAAGGTTCATTTCTTATCTCTTCTTTAATTCATTCCATAATCCTGCCCCTTTACTTTTGTATATGCCATCTTTCTGGGCTGTTGTCCATTACTCTCCTCCTCACTTTGATGCTTCTTGTACCATCTATGATGCGGTTGGCATCATCTTGTCCTATCTGCAGGAGACATGACCTGCCCAGATCCCTTGTTAAGGTTCAAAGACAACCAACTTCTCTACTACCTGTGTTTGGACCTCCTTACTATTTGACCTGTTTTAGGTCAAGGGAGACCTCTTTCATCTGACCAGCAGAGAAACATTTCCTTTACCCGGGGCTTGCTTTTTTGTTTTGTCTGTAAATGGAAGGGCAATTATTATTCCTCAGAAGAATTGCTTGGTGATGTTCTTTGAGTAGGAAGCAATAGAGTTGTTTCACGTTTACTCCATAGTCTTCTCTTTCTCAACAACCACAAGTAGCCCTCCCCAGTCCAGAAGGCCATATCTGATGGCTTCAAATATCTTTTTAGGCTCTATCTTCAACCACCAGTCTCTTTCACTAAGGACATATTTTACTAAATCTGGCCCACTGGACCAAAGTTATTCTCCATTTATGCTTTTATCCATTATTGTATATTCTCCATACCATATTCCATATATCCCATATTGTACCCTTACAATTTTTCTTTCAAGGGAGCCCTGCTTTCTATCAGCCTGTTATTTGGCTCTGGCTACATTTTACCCACTGCAGTCTGTCACATATCTGTATATAACTAAAGCCCAAATGTGACAGGTTCACTTTTCTATGTGGTTCCCCAGTCTCATATAGCCAAGGCAGATAGCTAAGTGCCATTGGGGATGTCACCTATTTTCATTTACTACCATGCCCAGCCTCAGCTGTGACATAGCTGGGAATTTGACAAATTAGTCTCTGAGACAAACTTGAACTAATGAGAAATTAACTAATGTGTGATATGCTATACTTTGGATAATATTCCTGGGGTAGAACTAGATTTTTCCAGTATTTGTGAAAAAATAAAAAGTTTCATATGATATACTTTTTTTTAGAAAAACTGAATTTTTTCAAAAATAAAATGACATATGCCTATTTAAAATAACCAAATATATCATCATTAAGTATTTGCAATGGTCTGTAAGTAAAATTGACAACATCAACAAATTTCAGTTTATTGAAGTCTTATTTTCATCATGGGCTAAATGTTTTTGTGGTTTCCATAATATTAGCTATGATATGGTTCAACAGCACATACCACATACCATGAACTTCTCCAGTTAGAGGAATCATACTAAATACAGCTTATGATGGCATTCCTGTCTCATGTTGAGGTCCTTTATCCATTTCGAGTTTATCTTTGTGTACGGTGTAAGAGAATGGTCGAGTTTCATTCTTCTACATACAGCTGTCCAATTTTCCCAGCACCATTTATTGAAGAGACTGTCTTTTTTCCACTGTATATTTTTTCCTGCTTTGTCGAAGATTATTTGACCATAGAGTTGAGGGTCCATATCTGGGCTCTCTACTCTGTTCCACTGGTCTATGTGTCTGTTTTGATGCCAGTACCATGCTGTCTTGGTGATCACAGCTTTGTAGTAAAGC
>PISX010021485.1:0-33555 GCA_004024625.1 Mellivora capensis
GGGCATCCTTGTCGTGTTCCTGATCTCAACGGGAAGGCTGTGAGCTTCTTCCCATTGAGGATGATGTTTGCTGTGGGTCTTTCATAGATAGATTTTATGAAGTTCAGGAATCTTCCCTCTATCCCTATACTTTGAAGTGTTTTAATCAGGAACGGATGCTGGATTTTGTCAAATGCTTTTTCTGCATCAATTGAGAGGATCATGTGGTTCTTCTCTCTTCTCTTATTGATTTGTTCTATCAAAATTCCAAATTCTTAAGAGAGATCATCTGACTGGCAAAACACTGTCATATGCCTACCTCTAACCATTCATCTCTATCCCAAGGAACAGGGTCAAATATCATTGTCTCAGTTGCTGGGGGCTCACTTTTATGAATCAGGGGGCAGTTCCCAGAGAAAGGTTTAGTTTTGGAGCCAGAAGTCAGAACAAGAAGTACTCCTATAGTTATAGGGACCCTATATAAGATAAGCTTTCTCTAAAAGAAGCCATTTTGTTCTACTCTTTGCCCATCCACAGCAGTAGTGTCCAAGTTATGCACCATTAGCTGCTTGGGAGGGAGTTAATTACAAATTAAATATAATTGAATTGTTGAATCTGCTTTCAAGTCCTCTAAATAGAATAACAACATGCTACCTTGTAGAGCCAATTTTGCAAATCAAAGCTGAGTCCCTTGCTTCCTGTGATGACAGAAAGTCTTTATGAGATTTTGAAAGTGTAGAGACACACTCCTTAAAAATTTAATAATGCCAGTCAACAAAATTTGGGAGAAAAATCAACTGGAAACTGTGGTCCATAGGAGCCATTAAAGATACCTTGCAAGGGAATATAAGATATTCACTGAAGCCAAAATCATAATTAAAAACTCTGGTTTCAAAATTCCTTTCTTCTCTAACACTAATTTTTAGGCACCTAAAAAGCTGGGAAAGAACTACAAAATACAATTAATGCATTCTATACCACAAGGGAGACTTATCCTCTTATACCTGTTAAAAAGACATCAAAGAAACTCTAAGTGTGGCTGGGCTAGAATGGGCTAAAATGTACTACAATTGGGGCATGGCTAAGAGTCATGGACATGGGGGAATACCAGCAACAGAAGAAACAGAAGCCTGGGATGAGAAAGGAGAAGGATTCTCACATACAACATAATTGGCATCAGTGCATATGCCCCTAGCTTACTATTATATCATTATTTGTTATTGGGAGTATTTACTGAACCTGTGGTTCTAAGACAATTTCTGAGACAAAAACAGAAACAAACAAACAAACAAACAAAAACAACTTTCATTCAATCCTTGGAAGGCTGATAGAAAACTTCCAAAGGAGAGGTAGACAGCATGGTGTGAAAGGTTCTTGGGTCAAACTATTGGGTCCGTTCTCTAGCTCAACGATTTATGAGCCATGTGACATTTGCAGGTTACTTTATCTTTTGAGGCTCAGTTCTCTCATCTAAAATAGGAATAGTATTTTTGTTTATACCTCCTTTAGTTTGTTGTGAGTATAAAATGAGCCAACAACTATAAAAGTCTTATCAGGTTACTGCCACTTCATGAGTATTTGTTGTTCTTACTGTTGTAACAACAGTTGGCTACTCCTCTTCTTTACTTCTTTAATAGACATTTGCTACATTTATTATATATAGCTTGTTCCCTTCACCACTCCAGAAGAATTACGTTAAAGACAGACAGCAGTCTGAGTCACCAGGTTTTTACTTGACCAATTAGAACACAAAAACAAAATAAAACTATAATTTATCATCCTCATCACTTTAATTTTAATTAATTTTAATTTCCCCAAACAAGAGGAAGCACAAAATCTCAGAATAAAAGATAATTCACCGTGCCACAACAAAAGAAAACAAAAGAGGCCATGGATTAGCACCAGGGCACCACTGTGAAAATATCCTGTGGGGCAGCCGAAAGCCAATAAATAAGGCAACAGTGTGAAACATGTCCTACACTTTCATACTGTGTTCTTTGGCTCATACTGCTTCCTCCACCAGGAATACCTTCTCTGCATTTCTACACATCCACAGAGCTACACTTTTTCTGAATCCCAGAAGCAGAACTTGCCCCAAGAGAGAGAGACCTGATCTTCTCAGCTGGAATCACTAAGTGCTTCGTCTCAATTCTAGCATCCAGTCCTCTTTGATTCTCTAATGACACTGTCCACAAGGCAATTTAGAAGTGTCTATCCTTAGTGCCTGGCTGGCTCAGTTGGTAGAATATGCGACTCTTGATCTCAAGGTCAGGAGTTCAAGCCCCACACTGGGTGTGGAGCATACATTAAAAATAAACAAATAAAATGAGTTTTCACATTCACTCTCTGAAGCCCTGTATACTTGCTAAATTTGACTTGGGCTTTCTAACAGCCACTACAAAGAAAGGAATAATCAGTTCCATGATTCATAAAGTTCAAAAAAAATAAAATCGATTAAAAGAAAAGAAATATGTGTATCCATCCACTACACTTAAGGATTAAACCAAGGACTAGACACAGAGCTGACTCATTTCAGCAGGGCTCACAGTGCCTAATGGATCTGTACATAATATGCAATTCACACATGCTTGTAGAATGACTCTATTTGCTACCTGGAGCCAGCAAACCACTCCTGAAATGGTTTATATAGCTCTAAGCCCAGCAACATGAAATGGGTTTTGACAGATAGGCGTCCGCACATTCAAGAGCACACAATCAGGCAACTCAACATTTATTCATCTATTAATCAACAGATAAACAGGTAAACAAAATGTGGTATATAAATACAATGGAATATATCGAACCTTAAAAAGGAAGGAAATTTTGATATATACTATAACCTGGTTGAACCTTGAAGACATTATATTGAGTAAAATAAGCCAGTCACAAAAGGACAAATATTCTATGATTCCACATATATGAAGTTCCTACAGTAGTCAACTTACAGAGGCAGAAAGTAGAATGGTGGTTGCAATGGGCTGCAGAGAGGGTATAATGGGGATTTATGGTTGAATTGGTACAGAGTTTCAGTTGAAGAAGATTAAAGAAGCTCTGGAGCTGGAAGGTGGTAAGGGTTGCACAGCAATATGAATGTACTTAATGCCACAGAACTATAGAAAATTGTTTAAATGGTAAAGTTTATGTTACATACATAGCACAATAAAAATTTTGTCATAATTTTAAAAAAAATTTCCAGCACTAAAAAAACAATCTGATTAAAAAATGGACAGAGGATCTGCATGGACCTTTTTTTTTCAAAGAAGACACACGAATGGGCCAACAGACACGTAAAAAAACGGTCAACATCACTAACCATCAGGGAAATGCAAAACAAACCCACAATGAGATATCATGTCACACCAGAGAGAACAGTTAAAAAAAAAAAAACATAAGTAATAACCAGTGTTGGTGAAGATGTAGAGAAACAGGAACTCTCATGTAATGCTGATAGGAATGTAAACTGGTACAGCTGTTGTGGAAAACAGTGTGAAGGTTCCTCAAGAAGTTAAAAATAGAAATACCATATGATCCAATAACTTCACTACTGGATACCTACCCAAAGAAAACAAAACACTAATTTGAAAAGACATATGCACCCTGATATATATATAATGGAATATTATGTAGCCATAAGAAAGGATGATATCTTATTATTTGCAACAACATAGATGGACCTAGAGGGTATTATGTTAGTGAAATAAGTCAGGCTGAAAAAGACAAATACCATATGCTTTCACTCATATGTATAGTCTAAAAAACCAAAATAAATGAATAAACAAAGAAAAAGCAGACTCAGACCTATAAATGCAGAGAACAAACTAACATTTGCCAGACAGGAGGCATGGGGGGATGGGCAAAATGGATGAAGGGGAGTGGAGATACAAGCTTCCAGTTATGGAGCAAAGAAGTCACAGGAATAAAGAGCAGAGCACAGGGAAAATAGTCAATGATATTGTAACAGTGTTGTATAGTAGGAGATGGTAGCTATACTTGTGCTAAGCATAGCTTAACATACACAGATGTTGAATCACTATGTTGTACACCCAAAACTACTGTAACACTGTATGCCAACTATACTTATATAAAAAAGAAATTTTAATAAAATATTTTTTTAAATTTAAGCACATAATCAGAAAAACAGAAGGAATAGCTACAGGGGTGGAGACCATAGCCCTGAGGTAAGGAGAGACAAGAACGGCCACTATGACAATGGTTGTCGACTAAAAGATTCCCTGTGCATAAGGAGGCTCCATCTTTTTTCTACTCGGGCTACAAATCATCCCCACATAACCAAGGAGTAAGAGAACCTACAAGTACACAGATTTCCATTTGACATGATAATTTTCAACAGTGCTGTCCAAAGACAGAATGGATTGCTTTTATAAACAGCAGCTTCCACTTCTTTGGACGTATTCAAGTATAAGTGGACTATTCCTTTGACAGAAATCTTTAGAGAGACTGGGTGGCTCAGTCAGCTAAGCCCTCAACTCTTAATTTCAGCTCAGGTCATGATCTCAGGGTTGTGAGATTAAGCCCCACGTCAGGCTCCTGCACTTGGCGTGGAGTCTGGGATTCTCTCTCTCTGCCTCTGCTTCCTCCTTCTGGCCCCTGATTGTGCTCGCTCGCTCACTCTCTCTCTCTCTCAAAATAAATAACATCTTAAAAAAAAAAAAGAAGAAATATTTTTTTCTTCAAGTATCAGATGAAGGTAGGACTAAATCAATGGTTCCTAAAATCCAGTTAAAAGGCTAACACCAACCCATGATGAAGTTTTCACTCATTGGTAACAAAAAGACAAAAACAAACACAAAACTGTGAGGTTTTTAATAAAGCTAAACATATTTGATAATTTAAATTGTAAGATTATGTCTTCTACTCTTTTAGTATCCAAATGGCCTATCTTTTCTGAAAGAATACTAAGTGATAGTTTTCTCATTCATATCCTTTTTTAGAGGGCAAAACTAGAAGTTGACAAAGTAAAGTCAGTCCTTAATTTTAGGGGGTAAGGTTTTACTAGTCTCAAGTCTGAGAATCACTTGGACAGGTAACTCTTAAGACCCTTTGAAAATTCCAAGAACTCTTGTTTGCAGCCAAGGATTGTTATCAAAGCCACTTCTGTTGTTCACTTTTATCACAGTTCAGTGGAATGTGCAAGGAGTAGTCACCCTCCCAGATTTTCCCCAAGGATTCCACCTTCATTGGAATGGCTTGGAATGATGGAGACTGAGGAGATTCCCAGCCTGTCAGGGACTTCTACCGCATGAAAAGAGAGAGACCTCTGCTTTAGAGATGTTTATCCACATTCACCACAAAGCCAATGGGTGAAATTCCAGACGGCACTGTCCTCTCAACAGACAGGTACATTTTTCTGTGCAGTTGCATTCAAGAGAGAGAGTATGTATGTATGTGTGGCTGAGAGAGAGTGTGTGTGTATGCGTGTGTGTGTGTGTGTATGCGTGTGTATGTGTGTGTGTGTGTATAAACACAGAGATAAAGAGGAGGGGAATAAGAATGGATGAAGAGTGGTACCAATGATAATAACAAGGAAATAGATGACACATTTAGAATTACATCAAAGAACCATATAATGACAAACAAAAATAAGGTGTGAAGCCCATTACTACTGACATCTATCACCAGCAACAATGGTTTATCTATGGTATTTCTTTCTCCACCCCCCCTTTTTTTTGTCACTCATTTTTAAATCAACAGGAAGAATGTGAAGGTACCAAATTATCTTATTGTCAGGAACCAAAAGATGAAAGATGCACTGATGACACCGCTCCATACCAAATCCCCAGAGCTTTCTGATTTCACTACTTATGCTTTCTCCAGCAACATCTCCATTTGGATCCCGCTGAAAACACTTCTCTTTCTGTCACTCACAATCTGTCAAGACAGCATTATCTTCTGTGGTTTAAAAACAGAAACTCCATTTAACTTGGTAGTTGATAAAGACATTTCATTCACGTCCCTTAACTAACAATAATTATTCTAATTTACCACACGGAGGCAAGAGAAAAGCATTTACATTTTGCAGCTTGTTTTTCATTGTGGAACACATGGAGGAGAAATGGTCTCCTCTTGAGATTGAAAATATCTTAGTCAAAAATGGACCTAATGTGAATGTCTGCTTTCAGTATGTCCTGGCTGCATTTCAATTAGTGTAGGTGGCTGGGAGTTTAGGCTCTCAAATCACACTTGGATTCAAATCCTGACTTTGCCACTTAACATGACCTTAAGCAAGACAGAATAGCTCCTAGAATTCAAAGTAGAGCTAGGAATGCCTGGGTGGCTCAGTCGGTTGAGCGTCTGACTTTTGATTTCAGCTTAGGTCATGATCTCAGGGTTGTGAGATCGAGCCCTGCATCAGGCTCTGTGCTGGGTGTGGAGCCTACTTGAGATTCTCTCTCTTCTTCTCCCTCTCCAAACAAACAAGCAAACAAACAAAAAACCAAAGTAAAACTAAAACAATGTTAGAAGCCATAAGAACCAGGCACTAGGAATAACAGGCAGTCAGTTCTTCTAGATACCACCATCAGAAAGAATCAACAGCAACCAGTTTCTATCCTGGGGTCAAAGTTCTCAAGATTCAGAATCCCTGAATTTTTGGAGAGGGAGCCAGAGAGACCTATCATGGTTGCATGACCACCTCTTAGCTAGGTGAGGGCAAGGTGTTTGAGTGATAGCCTCAATAGTACTGCATACAATGTGAAAGTTTGTTCCCCAAAGGAAAACCCACAGGTCCAAAGCAGGAGGGCACAGACATGTAGCACGTACAAATACCAAATGTCCAGCTCATCCTAAGGAGCTACTACATCAAGCCAAATTAAGGCTGAACCCTCTTCTCTCTTTATCAGGCTCTTCTAATATGTGTTTTTTAAAATATATGTTATTAACTTGTAAAGTTATTGTTAAAACTCATTTTGAGAAAAATAACAAGTCTCCAGAGCTCTCAAATGTACATTCTCTTTTAAAAACTATGCTGCTTGTCAAGGGGCGTCTGGGTGGCTCAGTGGGTTAAGCCGCTGCCTTCGGCTCAGGTCATGATCCCAGGGTCCTGGGATCGAGCCCCGCATCGGGCTCTCTGCTCAGCAGGGAGCCTGCTTCCTCCCTCTCTCTCTCTGCCTGCCTCTCTGCCTGCTTCTGATCTCTGTCCATCAAAAAAATAAAAAAATAAAAACTATGCTGCTTGTCAAAAAGAAATTATTTTGTTGAAAACTTTCCTATCAGATTTTCCAAGAATCCATTGCCTTTATGGTCAAGTTATTTAGCAATGACTTGTGTTGTTAAGAAGCATAGGAAGCACCCATTGAAAAATGTGCCTAAAGATGACTTAGAGAAGTAGTTGTTCCCTTATACGGAAATTTTTTATTTTTTTTATGTTCAAGAAGTTGAGATTTATGCTCAGAAATTAGGCTCAAAGCAAGATTTTGTTTTGATCATTTTTTTGTTGTTGATGTTAATATTTTAGTGAGAAAGGATTAACAACAAAAAGCAGTGGTATAAAAATAATAATAATAAGTGATCAAGAAATACGATGACCCAAAATTCCATTAAAATTTTCTTCCAGCTTACTAGCCGAACAAATCCCAAACAATGAAAATATTCAGGTTCTGATTAATTTGGAGCTCCCAACAACTAAGTAGTTTGGTGAAAACATTTCTCATAAAGCCCAGGGCTCCAGAGGCACACAGAGCTGAGACAAATGCCAGCTCTACCCTTAGCAGCTGTGTGACTCTGGGCAAGTTACTAATCTGCTGAAACATGCAGGCCTCGCTCACCTATGACATGAAGTCAATAAGATGATGGGACACTGTGAGGGTTTATTGAGATAATGCATGGAACGTGTCTAACACTTTATCTGGCACATTGTAAGCCCTCAGTGATAATGTGAATATTTATATGCATGAGGGTTGAGGGGCAGAGAGAAAAAGAGATGGTTCTCAGCAGACACTGATTCTGCTCCCCAGAGGACATCTGGCAGTGTCTGGAGACATCTGTGGTTGTCACAACCCGGGGTGGGGGTGGGGGGGAGGTTCTTCTGACAGCCAGTACATAGAGTCCAGGGATAGAGCTAAACATTCTACAATGCACAGCATGGCCTGCCCCCCACCCCCACCCCCAACAGAATGGTATGAGACCAAATGTCAACATGCCCAGGTTGGGAAACAGAGGACAGAGAGAGAGAGAAGCAATGGGATATAATGCACAACCTGTGAAGGATTTGGAAGGGGAGGTTCATTCAGAGACAGGACAAGACAGGGAACAAGAGCAGCAGATTTAGAATTAAGTTTAGAATTAGGCTTCTGCCATGCACGTGAGCTCATGAGTAAATGCCTTGGGGCCTGGGGATCCTCATTTGTAAAATGGCCTGACACCATCTCCTTCAAAAGGCTGTTAGCAGGAATGATGTGATGGATGCCTACTACCAATAGTAGGACAGCCCCAGTGCATGTATCTGCTGACTATCAACCCTAATTGTTGGATGCTCAATAAGTAAACAATTACTATTCTTGTTATAGGGTAGACCAACTGCCAGGTTTGAAGTTTGACTTGGCTAGTTGGAAATACTTGGAAGAGTTGGTTAACTTCAGCAATTTAGTTCCCTCTTATAAGGAAGCCATCAGGAACCAGACTCAGAGTCCAAGAGTCTTTCCTGCAACGCAGGTGTTCCCAAGTGGGATCCTCAAAATCTCCAAAAATTTTCATTTTTGTTTATTCTTATTTTTAGTTTTTTAATTTTTTAAAGATTTTATTTGACTAAGAGAGAGGAAGAGAGAGTGAGCACAAGTGATGGGGGGAGGGGCAGAGGGAGAGGAAGAAGCAGACTCCCCGCTGAGCAGGGAGCCTGATGTGGGACTCGGTTCCAGGACCCTGGGATCATGACCTGAGCCAAAGGCAGACACTTTACCAACTGAGTCACCCAGGATCCCCTCCAAAAATTATTAAAGCATTACACATATATACATATTATATATTTTTACATAGAACATATTTTATACATGCACACACACATTATATATATATGTGTGTATATACATATATATTATACATATGCATATATGTGTATTTGTCTCTGAAGAGGGTCCAAAACTGGTTAAAGACCACTGGATTAAAGGTATACAGACAGTCCCTGCCTTACCATGGTTTGACTTGTAATTTTTCAACTTCACAGTGGTGTGAAAATGATACACATTAAGGAGAAACCCCATACTTCAAATTTTGAATCTGGATCTTTTCCCAGGCTGGCGCTATGCATAGGAACCTCTCTCATGATGCTAGGCAGCCCTGCTATCACAAGGGTCAACAAGCAACACACTTATAACCATTCAGTACCCACACAACCATGCTGTTTTCCACTTGCAGTACAACACTCAATAAATTACATGAGATGTTCAAAACTAGGCTTGGTGTTAGGCAACTGTGGCCACCTGTAGGCTAATGTAAGTGGTCTGAGCTTGTTAAAGTGGGCTAGGCTAAGCTCCAATATTTGGTAGGTGAGGTGTATTTTATGCATTTTCAACTTACAATATGTTCAGCTTATGGTATGTTTCTTGGGACATAAACCCATTGTAAGTCAAGGGAGATCTGCACACTTTCGATAGAAAATAATAACCAAGATGCAGAATTTCTGAACAGATCATTATAATGTCAAAGAAACAGTACTTGGGACTAAGAACTCAGATGTGGGAGTCTGAATTGGCAAGGCAGTCTTGAGAGACCAAGTGAACTCTAATCTCTTTGAGTCTCCCCTGCCAGGTTGGAGTGCTCACAGTATCTGTGTACAAGGATCTCAGGAGTAAAATGAGATGACAATCCGTGTAAGGTAAGTTTAGCACAGCTCCCAAAACACGGTACCTGCTCACTAAGTCAGCTTGCATGGTGATGGTTTTGCATGGATTGTTCTATGCCTGGATGGTGGTAGATGGCATGAGCCTTGAGCCTTCTCTAATTTCATACGACATATACTATCAGAAAAATTGCAGGGATTTTCCTAGATTATACCATCCATCTACCACCCACCCAGCCAGAGGACTCTGATTAAAATGCATCCTCTATAATAATATCAGAAAGTAGAGAGGAGAAGTAGCTATAAATCTGACCACAAAACCTCTTGCACATTTGAAAGCCTCAATCAAACTTCTCTCCTCTGATAATCCCCCAAGGGACTCCCATGACATTTCCTTAAAGCTTTCCCCTGCCCAACAGTCTAACCACCAAGAGAGACTCCAGGGATGTGCCCATGCATTACACAGCAAAACAACCCAACATTCTTCCTCACCCAGCATTTCCCCAACCTTCCAGGAGCTGCTGAAAGAAACAACAAAACAAGACAAAAACAAAAACACAACAACTGTCATCTCCTCATCCTCTCATTCTGGTGCACCCCCACCCCAGATGCCCCCAGAGCCATCCTGCATCCTTCCTGTCCCTACATTTACTGTGTTTATGACACCTGTCCTCTCTTTTCAGAGTAAAGTAGATTCTGGCCTGAATGTCCTTCTCTCTTGAAGCAATCCCCCAGAGTCTAGGTTAATAAATTCTCCATCTCATTCCACAGGGAAGCCCACAACAAGAAATTCCTCCACCCTTAGGTGGATGCCCACGTAACCTCCTTCAAGGGGCTACAGGTAAGGAAACCTCCAAGCTTCTCTTACCCCAGAACAGTACTGAAGAAACAAAGACTCTGTCTGTTCTCTACCTGGCTTGCAGGGCAAAATCAGCATTAATCAGAGGTGCCCTTTCTGCTACTGACAGATAATGTAGATGTGCTCATAACCCAGAGCTTCTTGCCAAACCCTCAGGGTTTTAAATCTTTTCCAAATAAACTGCAATTTGTAAAGAAACCCCCTAAATGATGTTGTGCAGGGAAGTTAAAGCAGGCACAGAAGGATGGAGTAACATTTCACCATCTGCCTGTGGTAATAATAATGCCTCCGCCTTGCAACATGTCTAATTGATTGTGTAATGGAAGCACAAAGATCCTGCCGTAATCTAACAAAGATTATTCCTAAATTATACCTTTGCAGAGGAAGAGCACGAAGGTCAGTGCTCCTAAGAACCAATTTCGAGCATATGAACTTTCTGGTGGCAGAAAGATAAGAGTCTTGGGACACGGTTGGGCAAGATCGAACCAGTTTACTTTATTATAGTTGCTTAGAGCACTGTCAAGCTCAGTCCCCATGGCAGAGGGTAGTGAGTAAGTGTAAGACAGTGTTTCCCACTGGTGGAATAGAAAATGCCTTAAGGTGGTATGGAGCTCTGCCCAGGTTTCCTGCAGAGGAAGCCTGGGTTGCTTTGCTCTCCATGGGGTTGGGCTGAGGGAGTCATGTAACAGAGGGCTTGGGAAGAGTGAGCTAGAAAAAGCAGGTTTCATTTCACAAGTACCTGGACAGGCACTCCTGACCTGAGCCAAATGGAAACTGGTGACTAACCTTATTGCCTCTTGCCCAGGTCCCCATAATCAAGGGACAACTAACCAGTATTAAAAAGTTAAATTAGGGGTACCTAGGTAGTGCAGTCGCCTAAGGATCCAACTCCTGGTTTCACCTTGGGTTATGATCTCAGGGTCATGAGATCCAGCCCTGAGACTGAGCCTGGCTATCAAGCCCCACTGGGGCTCTGTGTTCAGTGTGGAGTCGGCTTAAGACTTTCTCTCCTTCTCCCTCTGCCCCTTCCCTCTTCCTCTCTTTCTCTAAAATAATAAATAAATTTTAAAAAATTTAAAATGATTAAAAAGTTAAATCACAACCTGGTTTTTAAAAATTATTATGGGTATTTTTATATATATACAATATATCTGATACATGCACAATATATTCCATATATATGGAATTCATATGTATTCCATATATAGTTTTATATGCATATTTGTTAGGATTCTTGGTACTCATTAGTATCAAAACTCAGAAAAAGAAAATCTTTTCATCTTTTTCTTTAAACTGAGTGACAAGAAGCTAAATATCACCTTGTTGATAGCTGATCATTAAAAATCCCACTCTGCTCCCAAGGAAACCTATTTTCCAGTCTGTACATTAGATTGATACTTCATTATTTTTAATCTTCAATTTTAAAATATGAAATATAAAATATGAAATAATGTGTACTCATTTTCACCACTTATATGACCTTATTATCCTTACTGTATATATCTTATTACTATGTATCTATATATTATTCCTCTAAGGCAAATGGTGTTGGTTTTCCCTTCGTGGTGGGGATTCACAAATCCTGTTTTACATAAATTAAGTAAACAGAAGTGAGTCCATTTAAAGGACAACATTTTAATAACTATCATCACAGTGCTCTAAAGACAGCACAAAGCACAAAGGATCTGCTCTTCCTTAACTCTGGCTTGTCCCTCCCCACCAACCAACTATTTTCCCTCAAAAGCATGGGTTCCGGTATATGGGCTTTGAGACTACCCTTTCCTCTTTACCCTGATACTCACTTGGGATCTTTGTATCCAGCTTGTCAACATGTTTGGGAAAAGGCTGTCTATGCTGAGAAGGTCAGGTTCTCTCTTACCAAAGACCAACAGAAAAAAACAAAACAAGGAACCAATCTGAAGGCCCTTCCAGACTCCCACAACCTTTGGATTTTGACAAGGCAAAAGGCACCCAAATCTCCACTTAATTAAAAATTTGTTCTTTTTGCCTTTTCCAATGGTCTTGAATGGCTCTGCAAGGAAATGTTCCAATTAACCAGACAGAAGGGAAGACTTCCCATACTAAGAAAAGTCTTAGTATTTTCTTTTTAGCTCTGGAATCCCCTATTTATTAGTAGTGTGTCCTTAGGCAAGTCATCCTGAGCCTGGATCTTTGCACCTAACAAATGAGGACCTACTTCCCACGGAAGACAATGGGCATTAGGCAGTAGCCTAGGGTCAGGCACACATAAGTGCTCAAGAAGAGCTATTGTGATGATTATTATTATTATTATAATTATTGACAATGTTTATTAAGCTACTTAGTGATAGTGATTTTTATTTTATTTTATTTTATTTTTTAAAGATTTTATTTATTTATTTTACAGAGATTACAAGTAGGCAAGAGAGGCAGGCAGGGAGAGAGAGGAGGAAGCAGGCTCTCCGCGGAGCCTCCTTGGTGTGATTTCAGAGGGAAGTGCTCAGAAAGGGAAAAGAGAAAATATTTTCTCTGCCTAGTTGCTGATGTCTTAAATCTCTCCAAGAGGGGAGAGATGGGACAAAAAGGCACTTTTTGGGTGGCAGCTGAGCTAGACTATCAAACACTAGGCTCAGATGGGATGTCACTCCTAGTCTATGGGGTGGCAGGTATTACCAAGTTTTCCTCTTCCCCACTGAGCTTATATGCAGCTTTACAAACTTCCTCAGCACAGCTCTCTAGGCAACTGTCAATGATTCAAGTTAGCATAAAAGTGAAATCTGTGTGTCATCGGAGAGTTCAAAATAAGGTTTAAATATAAATACACCTAGGAGAAGTACCATACTGACTTGAAATTGCACAAAGTACTGAGGGACTGGCCCTCTCCCCAGAAGACATTTTATCAGGGGTGGGGAATAGCTAAAAAGAAATGTCATAGGTGTATGGGAGTCAGGGGGAGGCACAAAGGAGAGGGGAGAACATATTTTACAACCCCATGTGCATTTGTATCTGGATGTGTGTCGTCGGCATTTCCATGCACCCACGGATTTGAAGGAAGACGGTCCAGTATATCCATGTCTTTCACACAGATCGACAGCTGAGCTTACAAATTATAGTGTTCCCAAAAGTCAGCTCTCTTCTTCCAGTTGTACAAGCCAACCATGTTGGAGCTCATCAGCACAGCCTTTTGGATAGACCTTTAAAAGATGATCAGAATCCAACCATTTCTTGCCAACTCCATCTCTACCTCCCGAGTAAAGCCACCACCATGCCTTGGCTGGATAGCTATAATAACTCCCTACCAGCTTCAGCTTCTGCCCGTGTTCCTATACTGCTTTTCCCATTCAAGAACCTCTTAAACCTAAGATGGACCACATCCCTCCTCTGGCTAAAAACCTGTGTCTTCTCATCTCACACATCTACAAGGTCCTTCCAGCTCTTGTCCCTAATTATCTCTCAGGCCTCTACAATATCACTCTTTCCTCCAGCCCCACAGGCCCCCTCGCTCCACCAATGGATCTGGTATGTTTCTATCTCAGGCCTTTGAACTTGCTGCTCTCTCTACCTCAGATACATTTTCTTCAGGCAATCATATGGCTACTCTCTCACCGTGGTCACATCTTTGAAGTAACCCTGAAAGGCCCTCATAGATCACCCTACCTAAAAGAGCACACAATGAGTCACCTGGGTGGCTCAGTCAGTTAATCCTCTGACTCCTGATTTCGGCTTAGGTCATGATCTCAGGGTCATGAGACAGAAGTTCGGGTTCATCACTCAGCTGGGAGTCTGCTTGAGATTCTCTCTCCCTCTCCCTTTGCCCCCCTCCCACTTAATGCATGCTCTTGCTCTCTCAAATAAATAAATAAATAAATCTTTTTAAAAAATAAAATAAAAGAGCACACAAGCCAGCCCCATATCCACTCCTTCACTCTCTGCACTTTACCCTGCTTGATAATTGTCATGGCCCTTATCACTACCTGGCATAATCCTTCTTCCCTCCCAATCTCCCTCCCTCCTTCCCCCCCTTCCTTTCTCCCTTCCTCCCATCGCTATCTACCCCCAGTAGAATATAAGCTCCATCAGAGTCAGGGGCATGATCTGTTCTGTTCATTTTTGTGCCTGGAATAGGGTCTGGCCCAGAGCAGGCTCTCCAGCTGCCTTGACTAAAACTCAATCACCACAGAGAACTGGCACCATGTTGTGAAGGAAGAAACTATTGCATCTACAAAATGCAACTGCCCTGCTTGACTGGCTCAGACTCGATCTCCCGTAACAGTGGGTGATCAAGGTCTAAACACATAATGATAGTGCTGGGGTGACAAGAAGTAAAAGTCCCTTACTCATGAAAGAAAGTCACATGTTATCAAATGCCGGATTTGCTCAGTGGCATTTAGGTTTTATGGCTATAAAACAACATTCTTATTCTTAAGTTCTTTCTAGGAAAAAACAAAAAGACAAAAACCTTTGCTTTGCCAGTCTGAAAGTCTCTAGCGCCTATGTCCCCCAAAACAAACACTTTACACTCAGACTTTGATAACACAAGGTTTATTTAACTATCAACACCATGAAGCTATTATGTTATTGCAGAACGGGCTATACACATGCAAAGATTTAGCATGTCATCCAAAGTTTCCCTCATGGGAACGGAGAACACCTAAAGCCGGGATGGTCCTGAGCATACCATTCACCCAGTTTAGGCTTCAGGACCTTTTACTCTGTAAAATAAATGGCTATTCCAGGATATGTCTGGCATTTTCCCTAAATTATATATTCTATGGGGCAGGCAGGGGATCCATTGGAAAGGACATGGGATTTGGAGTTTGAGACCTGGTTCTGTCACTTATCGGCCAGACTGAATTACAGTTGTTGTGGTTTGGGTTTTTTTTCATGTATAAAACATTAATCACAGCAAATACCTACTTTGCCTATGTCATCTTTTCATCTCCTAACATGTGCATTTGGAGGATGAGCCAAAACAGGACTTTAGGGGCAGGGATCCCATCTATTTGGTTCACCAGGATTAGCGGAGCGTCTGACATACTAAAGGCATTCACAAGCATTGGCTGGATGAAGGAAAGAATATATGAACAAACAGATCAAAAAAAAAATTTTTTTAATTTCCCTACCTCCCTGATTGCCAGAACAATATATGGGTTAAATAAAATAATGTCTATTGTAAGCATTTATGAAAGCCATGTATGTTGAAAGAGCTTTTTAAGGTTTAAAGTGATACAAATGTTAATAATTACCATCGTAGATCTACTTCATATTTGCCCAGTTCAGCCTTGGTTGTCTTATTAATTTAATGCCAACATGACTGGAACTGGAAAGAAACCAATATTTATTAAGGCTTTACTGTGTCCTGGAGAGAGATATATATAATTTGTGTCTTCTACCTTTTGAACCAAGTCTCAAATTTAGTCATAAGTCCTAGCCAGAAACTACATCAAAACTGAACCCACAAATCAGTCGACAGTCACTTACCACTTATTACTAGCCTCACTCCACACATAGTGTTTTGCAGGCATAAGCTCACACAGTTTTCAAAAGTATAAGTCATTTCTTTCATTTCTTTCACTTTTATTGATATTACTGACATACAACACTTTATAAATTTAAGGTGTACTGCATAATGACTTGATTTGCATATATTGTGAAACCATTAGCACAAGCTTAGTTATTCATCATGTCATATAGACACACACAAAAAAGGGGAGGGGAATGGTTTTTTCCTTGTGACGAAAACTTTCAGGATCTCCTCCCTTAGCAACACTCAAGAATACACAGAGCAGTTTTAGTCGTCATGTTGTACATCACATCCTCATTAAGGTAGATTCTTCACAGTAGCTACTGCTATTGTCCCCATTTTACAGATGAGGAGACAGAGACTCTGAGGTGAAGCAACTTGCTCCAAGTCCACCATTAGCAGGCGGCAGAGTCAGGATTTGACAGACTCAAAGTCCATGCTCTTCAGTACACAGAAAGCAGGGCAAGCTTCGACAGTTATCACAGAACCCATGCTGAGTCATTTTGGTGCTTTTCTTCCTGTTCAAGGAAGAGCTGCTTTAGCACTGGATCAGGCCTCCCTTAATATTTTTTTCTCCCAAAGTGAAAACCTATGCCCAGGACGAAGGGGAAAGACAACAGTGAGACAAGAGAACATGCCTCTAGTTTCAAGTTCTTCTTCCCCACGTTGGCCCTGCTGGTGGTGCCTTTACTGTTGTCATAACCTGGAAGGCAGGTCTGCGATCAGGAAAGCCAGGGAGAGCACATGCTCCTGACAAATCTCGGGTCCCTTTCAGAGTTACCCAAGGACTATTGAAATTACTTTTCATTTCTCTGCTTGTTCAGGGCAAGCATGTCCACATCAGTAGTTATGGCCATCAGCTGGCCTGATTCACAAGCATTTCCTAATTGAGTAAGACTATTGAACGCTGTGAGATATGGAATCTCTTCCTGCTAAACCGCACACAGGATGAAAGCAATAAGGATCTGTGTGGATATGTGCCGTGCCTTATATTTGGGGACCAGCAGTTACAAGACACTGAAACCAATCATCATTAGGACAGCCCTGTCTTGGCTGCCAGACAATCAAGGTCCCCACACAGAGCTACCTGCCCGGAATAATGGTCAAGAGGCTGATGAGGAGTTAATGAGACTATGAATCAAGATTTACCAAACAAACAATGTCCCCAAAGGCCCTGGCCTCTAGTTATTTCTGTTTGACTTTATCTTGGAACTAATTATGGAACAAGATGACTGCATTTGGATGTCTTCATTAGTGGCCTATCCTTGAACAGTTCTTCAAGTAAATATCCCCACCTCGCCTCTTTGTAGGAAAAAGAAAGAGGGTCAAGGATTACATTATAGAATACAAAACCTAGGGTGCCTGGGTGGCTAAGTCGGTTGAGCGTCTGACTCTTGATGCCAGCTCAGGTCATGAGCTCAGGGTTATAACATCGAGCCACACGTTTGGCTCCAGAGTCTGCTCATCTCTCTCCCTCTGCTTCTCCCCCAACTCACACACATACTTTCTTTCTCTCTCTCGAAAAATAAATAAATAAATAAATAAAATCTTTTTTTAAAAAGCATATAAAATCCAGATATTGACAAAAGTCAACCACATGAGTTGCTTTACACTAACTATATTTGTTTACAGTTCTTTCTTTGGGAAAATTAATCATATGTTATCAAGAACTACCATCTAGGGGAGCCTGGGGGGCTCAGTCGGTTGAGTGGCTGCCTTCGGCTCAGGTCATGATCCCAAGGGTCCTGGGATCGAGCCCCACATCAGTCAGGATCCCCGCTCAGCAGAGAGTCTGCTTCCCCCTCTCCCTCTGCCTGCCCCTCTGTCTACTTGTGCTCTCTCTCGATCTCTCTGTCATATAAACAAATAAAATTTAAAAAAAAAAAAAAAAAAAAGAACTACCATCTATGGAGCACTTCTTCTGTACTAGGCACCATGCTGAGAGTTTTGCATACACTGGCTGACAGTTATAGTTATGTAGCCTTCAACTTGAGAACACCTTCCGTACGAGGTCATTTCCTTGTTCTGTGTTCTCACAGGACCAAGCACCTCTCTATCATTAAGCTTTTCACAAACTCATTTGTGTGGTTGGTAGCTGTCTTGAATTGAACCATAAGTTCCAGCAAAGCAAGGATTATGTCTGTTTTTGTTTCGCATTACAACCACAGCTACGAACGCAGCACACAACGTATAGCAGATGCTCAACAAACACTTGACGCCTAAACACGGGCAGCATGTAGAGATGCAGACGCATCCCAGGCTGATACAGCCAGTAAGCAGCAGGGGCAGGATTTGAACTCAGACTCCAGAGCCTGAGCTCCTCCTAACCTGTAGCCCATGGTCTCTTATCTCTCTGGGCTGAGTGGTCTTTTGCATCAAAACACATCAAACAAGGAAAATGTAAGGTCCTACTTAGCCAGAGGGAGCCATTTTGTTGTTTATGCAGTAAACTTAGATTGACCCTGCCCCTCCCAGAGGAACTTACTTAAAAGCAAGTCCTGGAAGCCAGTCCCAGGTAGCAAAGCCCAGATACAAGGGCGGGTCAGGCCAGGTGGAGACATCCTATCAGTGGGGCACGCATATATCTACTAGGGTAAATTGAAATTCAATTGGCCACCTGTGTGTGACCTAGCATGACTGTGCAGTTTTCTCTGTGTGTTGCAATCTCATTGGCCACCTGTGTGTAGCCAGGCTCAACCACATGGCCTTTGCTCTATAAAAGTTAGTCTGTGAGGCTGAGAGGAGTTGCCTCTTTGTAAGAGATGCCCCAACCAGTCGGTTTGATTCTCGATGCTTGGCGCAAAATAAAGCTTTGCTTGACCTTCGCTTTGTATCAGTCTCACTCCTTTGATCACGGATCCACTATTGGGTCCATTATTGTGGGACCTAACAGAACAAACAAGAGCAACTATCATTATCACCATAGTCTTATACAGACATTAAAAAGCAAAATGGGAATCCTCTATCGCCACTGAGGTATACTAAAGACTCATTACAGAATAAACACTAGTGGACATAAAAGTACATTAAAAACATGAGAGAAAATTTAAAGAATATGAAACCATACCCTATCTCTCTTCATGGTCTCTCTCCAGTTTCTATTTATATTGTTTCAAGTTCATTATCATCATCATCATCATCATCATCATCATAACAACATTTAAAACCTGGCCAGCAGAGCATACAGAATTCTCAGTTCTCCCAGAAACCTAGCAACAAGTATTTTCCTATCTAGCTCACAGGAGTGAAAGGAGAAAATAAACGTACCCCCCTGAACCAATGCCTGTCACATATAAAGATGCTGTTATTGTTAATAACATTTATTCTTATTAATATTTGTCCCACTGTGATTATTGGCAGCTAGAAGACTGAGCTTTGGGGTCAGTCAGACCTGGAATTTAAATCCAGCTCAGCCACTTGTTTCTGTGAAACACTGGCCAAGTGATGGAACCTCAACATGTTTCCTCAGCCATAAAATATGGATAATAATACTACGTACTTCACAATATGTGCATAGCACAGAGGGGAAAAAAATCCAGTCATGGTGCCTAATTTTATCGACTTCCTCATCAACATTACTTAGTTTAGCTGTCAGTAAAAAGAGTCTTGCCTTGAAACCTGATAGAATGGTGGAGTGACAGTAGAAAGGAAAGGAAATGAACATATTCCAGAGATATTCAGAAGATAAAATAGAATAACCTGCTAATAGAATGGGGGGGGGGTGAGGCAGGGGTTGGGATAGAGGCAGGGCAGACATGGTGAGGACAAGGCAGATACCCCGAATGACTCATAGGTTTGAGGTATGTGTGAACAGATGGATGGAGACACCATCTATTAACCTAGGAATTCATTCTTCAAAATACTTTGACACAAAATACTTAGACACTTTGCTAGGAGATGAGGAGACAACCACCTGTGAGTGCATACAGCTCAGAGGAAAACTCTGGGCAGGTCACTGTGGCTTGTGGAAAAGAAGAGAGAAGAAGAGAGCCTGAGCACTGAATAAAGGGAAAGACAATTCATTGTTAATATGAGAAACACATGAACGAAGCAATCACAGAATTCCACAAGCCAAGAGCCAGGCATTTTCTTCCAGGACCAAGACCTCCTATATAGCTCCCATGTACCTCCCTGTACATCAAACCAACTTACATCCACTTTACAATTCTATCAGCTGCACAAAATCAGTTGTGTAATATTGTTAACCCCTTCCTCCCCAAACCCCACCTAAAAATGCTAACAAAGTTCAAGGGGATGATTAAGGGCAATCCTGGAATTTCCTTACGAAAAAAACATTTACAAGAGTAAATGGCCCATCAATTTTTCAAACATTCCAAAACTCCAAAATAACAAAAGAGAATGATCCTAGGGTCCTAGCAGGGTACAATCTTAAGCTGATGTCTACAAATGAAAACAATTTATGAGGCTTAGTCTAGTACTTTAAAAATGCATGCAACTCTTGCATGTGGTGGCATAATATAACTGGGTTGCTTTTAATACATATATGTGCACTTTTAATTCCCACAAATATTGAATCAAAAGTGATGTGCTATGAATGTGCCTCAATTAGCCTGTGACTTTGGGGATGCCCTTGTCCAGAGCTTTCCATGCAGTGTGGAACTCATTATCTAAGTTGAGAACCATGAAATTAATCTGAGATGGACTAGGGAGGTTTTTCCTTGGAGCAGGCACTAGAGTCATGACCTCTGGAAGTCACTCTTCATTCCTCCAAATCCTATAATATATATTAATAATAATATTAATATTAAAATCATACAGTGGTTTTTAAATTTATTTGCAAGAGACGTGGGTGCTATGGGACATGGTAGGTACAGAGGTACAATGGGGAGGAGGATACTAAGACATTCAGAGAGGTGAAGTTCATTCCCAAAAGGTCAATAGCCCATGACTGCTGGAACCCTAATCAGAACCCAGATAGTCCTTGTCCATGACAACTACTAAAATCCTCAGCAGCATAGTCCCATTGCTACTCTCACTGATGGTTCATATCTGTTGGTAATCAAAAATAAAAACTAAACAGCCTGCTTCAAAATGAGGAGGAAAAAAGCTTTTTCTTCCCATAACATAATTTTATTTAACTGAAAAAATATCAGTGTGCAAATTGGACATTTTTGGTACATAAAGTCAAGTGTTACTAATTAAGTAAATGAGTGATGAATCATAATATCAACACTAGTCATTAAACAAAATTGCATTTAAATTAGATTTACCAGATAGTTTACAGTACAAAAAATATAATGAGCCAGCTTTGAAGAAAGCTTCCAATAATTTTACTCTTAGAGCCTATAGACAATGGATTCTCTTGTATTACTTTAAAAGATGAATACAAACAGAACTTGGGAGAGTAAAGTCTGTGATGCTTTCTGTCCCTCTCAACATTTCTATAGAGGGGCAACATCTTTTAAGCAATATGACACATGATCTAATTCACCCAAGAGAGGTCACCTTGCTTGAGGGGCTGGTGCCTTCTGTCTAAATTCAGTTTACTCAATCAAATATACCACGGAATGGAAATGGGGTAGATTCATCCTGTCCTAAAATTCTTCCTATGTTAACTAAAATCACATTACTTTTGTAGAAAATGAGCCATGAGATACAAAGCCAGAAATTGATTTGCAAGAGTGAGTACGTAGCCTGAAAAAAGAGTGTCTGTATGTTTTATAATAAAAAGTCCCTGGACAGCCCTGGATGTCACACAGAGATATAAGATGGCATAAGAATGTAAATGGGGACATACAAAACCATACAAAAAGACTGAATGCGTTGTCACTAAAATAGACCCTTATTCTTCTACAAACATACACACTGAGGGTCAGTTTTATCTGATGGTGGTTGTGAGGTTACCTCAGTGAAATGTCATCTGCCGTGAGTTCGTGTCCTTGACCTAGCTGGGTAGGTCCTCATTCCCCAGTGCAGCTCCCTATTCTTGCCTGCCTAGCACTTTTCAAAATCCCTAATCATTTCTTCTTCATCTTCCCACTCGCTAGGAGTAGAAAGGAGTCTAGGACTCCTTTCTAGCAGGTTCTTGGCAGAATCCCCAGTGCCTAGCTCAGTGCCTGGCATCAGTCAGGAGATTCTACAATACCTTTGCTGAAAGAATGAACAAAGCTCAGAATGGCCAACAGGACGCAATACTCCTCTGCATTCATTTTTACAAATGAGATTTGATTTCATCTCATTACATACTTTTATTTACTGGCATTTTCTGAAATTACTCTGCATTCTCATTAGTAAGGAGAAACTGATTCTATCTTTGGGGAGGAGGAGGAGAAAACTTTCAGTCACTTGTTCCAAAGGTCTTTCAAAATGATGTTGTAGTATAATTTGGTCTGAAAGCAAGGTCCAACATTTTATTACCTCCAAATTTATTCAGAAAAGCTGAAGGCCCGTGATAAGGCTCATTAAGTCGCTGAAAGACCTATCTTCACATGCCTTTCACACAAAAGGTCTCAACTTAATGCTAGGTAATTACTGTTCATTTTCCCCTGGTTATTTCTATTTCCTGAAGATTTCCAGGGAAGTTAGCCTCAGTGGACACTCCCTGCAGTCTGAGACGTGAGCACAGTAAGAAAAACCCATGTTTACTGGAGGATCTTTTCGAGTTGCAACTAGGGAAAGACAATTCTGACTCTAGGGCCTAGAATTTAAACTTAGATCATCATCCTCTTTCCAGAATCAAGGCCAAGAGAGACAAGTTCCTGGCAGCAGATAAACTGGCTGCTGTCTACATGTTAAATATATCACTTTTCACAGCACCTGTTCCACAGCTATAGGACTACTGACACGGGCTCTGGCTCTAGATTACTTTGGCTCAACCCTCAACCACATCACTTTCCTGTTTGTGACTCTGGGTCAGTGACATATTCACCATGTGTCAGTTCATAAATTAGGGCTTCTTATACCTACAGTAAGTTCGTTGAAATGAAAGGTAAAGTACGTGCAATGATATCTTGCACATGTTAAGTGTTCAATAATGTTATTTATTTACTAATATTAATTAGTGTCATCATCACCATCATCTCTGATATCCCATTTACCAGCAGGATTTATCCCTGTTATTTATGATAAATTCGAGCCTAGTCCCAATGGATCCATTAATGGTACCAGAAGAAAATTCCACTGATTGTGAAACAGCACAATAGAGGGTGAAAGCTGACCAGGGAAAACCTTCTGCTGGGTATCTTCCATTTCAGTTTGGCAGGGCATAGTGGTATATAGCACTCTTAGGGCTCACTGAAGTCACCAGCCCCAAAACTACACCTGTTTTTATTTTTAATCAGCTGATGACTACAGTTCATCAGTCTCCACTGCAGTGATCCTGCCAGTAGCCTTTTCTTCCGTTGGGCTCTCTTCACTTCAGCAGTGTCCATGGATGACAAGCCAGGTCATTCATGATAACATAGCTTCCTACAGACATATCCAAGGCCTAGTGGACTTCTGGGAAGAGCAGAAAGTAGATACCGAGTGAGCTCTCAGTAAACGCTGGCCACCATGATTGTGGCTGTTCTTGCCAAGAAAGGCACCCCATTTCCCAAAATACTTTCTTTATTCCTGCCTATAGCTCCACAAAGATTTTCTGATTAGACTTGGTGCTTTGGTCCTTTTTTACTCAAAGCACAATGGTGACAAATACAGACTGGATTCAGGGATCCTTGGACTTGAATCCCCACTCAGCTTCCTTTTTCACCGGTTATTATTCTACTTATGTATAAAGCTGGAGAAAGGAGCTTATGAGTTTTGTGTGTTAGACAAATGAAAATCAGTGGAAACAATAAAATAATCTTCTACTTAGAGTAGAAAACAAGTCTCTTCATTTGTTTTCCAAAATCTCCAGGCTATTGAATTTGCCCTGGCCTCCACTCTTCCCTTCTTCAAACTCGTGCACCTCTTCCCCCCTGCTTGTCACTGTTCTGGCTGAGAACACGAACAGCTCTCTGGCACAAACATCTTCAGAGTTCTGCCCCAAACACAGATTCCTGTGAAAATGACACATAAACTCCCCAGTGAGGAGACGCTAAGCAAGGCTGACTTCGTTTATGTCCCCTGAGCTACAAGAGATGGTTAAGTATAGCAGCTAAAAGCATGAGCTCTAAACTCAAGTGACCTGGGTTCAATGCTTGGCTCTGTCACCCAGGGCATGTCACTTAATACTCAAAGCCTCAGTTCATTATGTAGAAATAAGGCTGATAATAGCATCCAGCTCAAAGGGCTGTTATAAGGTTTAAATGAGATTATTGTGGTTTATTCTGTAAAACCCTTCGTATGGTATCACACATATAAGAGATATTTTTTATAAGAGATATTTAATAAACATTATTATATTTAGATGTGTCCTGGGTATGTGGATTGCAGAGTCTATTTATATTAGAGGGTCACTACAAAAAGACATTGAAGACCAAGTCCTCCCGTGGAGCGAACATTACTATATTCAGAACTTTAACCTCAAAAGGGCTACAGAGACATGTTCCTTCAAGAGCAAATCAGGACTCAGGCTGGACGGTATATTCTCCCTCAGCTTTCTCAGTAAGCCAAGTCTGCCTAAAATGTAAGGAGACCTTTTTCATTTACAGAGATGTTTCTAGAAATAACCAGCCACTAGTAGGTCCTCAGGATTCACTCTCCAAAAGTGGCAATTTTTAAACAATTTTTAAAGTTATAAGATGTTAGCATGGAACTTGCTAAGGAGAGAGACAAACTGTAATAGAAGAAGCAGGAACAGATGGTTGGCATGGGGCAGGGTCTTCTTAACCTAATTCTTTCTGCTGCATCCCCTACATTATGCTTCTTTTACTCATGGTAGAACGTGGATATTCTTAAGTCCAGGGAAAGAAAAAATATGTGAATCATATAGTATAGATAGGATCTAGTTTCTTCCTAAGGCACCAGACCATTCTTGCCAGGTTCACACTTCAGAGCATGGAAAACTATATGAACAGAAAAGTTAACAAAGCAGAATGTAAAAAACAGTTCAAGCCAATGAAGAAGAGAAGTTGTATTTCCTCCTACACAACACACAACATAATACACAGACATATCAAGTGTGCGTTGGAGATGGCTATTGGAAGAAAATGGGCTTTAGGATCAGAATGTTGTATTTGAAAACCCACTGGCATAACACTAGCCTAGGTATCAGAATGAGTTTGGCATTTAGCAAAGGCTAACATTCTCTGTGGTCCAGGACTTCCAATCACACTGACCAGGTAGAGGTTTTCTTTGAATGTTCCACATCTCTTCAACTTCCACCGTCCCTATTTACCAGAGAGCAGTTCGTACACATACATGGTAGTGTGGCACAAATGTTTCATAGCTGGCTGGGGGTGAAGGAGATGATCTCAGGGTAGTGTCTGCCGCCATGGCAACATGTCCACCATGACTTGTTTCAGGCTAACACTGAGAGTGCTGGACAAGGAGGACGAGAAGGGATGCAGTATAATCTGCTCTCACAAATAGGTATAAGTTGACTCCAGCAATGCCTAAACTGTGTTGTTGTTTTTTTAAAAAGATTTTTATTTATTTATTTATTTATTTGACAGAGAGAGAGAGAGAAATCATAAGTGGGCAGAGCAGCAGGCAGAGGAAGAGGGTAATGCAGGCTCCCACCTGAGCAAAGAGCCCGATGAGGTACTCGATCCCAGCACCCTGAGATCATGACCTGAGCCGAACACAGATGCTTAACCGACTGAGCCACCCAGGTGCCCCAGCCTGTTAATTTAAGGGGATGAAAACGTCCCTGACAAATATCCTTTTCAGGTCTATGTGGTTGCTGTAAAAGTGGTTTTCATATGGCTAATTGTGAGAGTTCAAGTATTACTTCCTTAAGGACTAGAAACAGAAATATCATTTCTAATCCACTTTCTATCTGAATGAAATGCTAACTCTTATCATCCATCTGTGCAGTTCCTCTTGTAGTAAATGTGATTTTTTTAAAAACTTCTTTTCTCTTTTCAGTTCTACATCTGCTAGTGTTTTCCATTTGCCAGCTCCCAACATGTCCCCAATTACTTCTTTTTTATTTTATAGCCGACATGCTGATGTTTCATCAGTGACGACCGCTGAGTTCCACAGAGCATTAACAGTCTGCGGGGTTCATAATTCACTAAGTACACCAAACCCTTTTTTGCCCAAAGAATATTGTTTAATAGAAATACATAAATACAGTGTGAGGTTAATGTAGTACAAAAGAAAGGTTTTTCCCTTGGAATTGTCAAAAAAGGTGAAAAAAAAGAAAACAAAAACAAAAACCATGATTCATGGAAGGCTGACTTATACACAGGAACAAGAAGTCGCTTGCATTTAAAAAGTATAATTTCAACTGGCTTTTTTTTCTAACTGAACAAAAAGCAAAAAATTAATACATTTGAAGACATGAATAGGTTGGTATTTTAACCTATTCAGTCAAAATATTTTTATTGCAAGGAAATGAAGTGGAGGTTCATAAGGCATATGAAAACTTGAAAAGTCAGGATACAATAGACCTCCAAAATTATTGCTAAAATAATTTTGACTAACAAGCAAAGTAAAAGTAAGAATCAGGGAAAAAATTGGGTTTGTTTTTAATTCTAATTTTCTTATAAATATATGATCATCCCCCCCCAAAATTCCTGAATACCTAAGGATGAACAAGAAATTTCCAAGCAGGTCGGAGGAACCCAAAAGTAAATGCCCCTAAAACACAGAAAAGCAAACCACTCAACTCTAGTAGTCACTTAAAAACGAGTATTGTTTCCTCAAGTTTTATCAAATCAGTTTTTTTAATCAGTTTTATAAAAATTGGCAAACAGCTATCTTTTCTTCAAGATGTGAACAGTGAAACAATCCGGTTTAAAATGTCTAAAACAGGTTTTATTTTAGCCCAGAATTGTAGGTGAAGGGGAGGATGGTAGAGCATCAGAATTTTCTGGCGTGGTGGGGTGCAGAGTGGGGGAATGGATGGGAGGACGGATAATCTTCGAAGGACATTTTTAAGACAACAACAATATTTAATATCTATGCAATATCAAGCAATGGGGTAAGCCTCCAACATATGCAATCTTCTCAAGTCCTCACAACACAATGAAGTGAGTATTACGAATACCATGTTACAGATGAAGTAAGTGGACAGAGAATTCCTACCCTGAACAAGAATTCCATGACCAAAATCCAAGCTTAGCCATGTCCTACCTCCACTTGGGGAGAGCTGGGAGTGAGGCACGCATGCTTAGAGGCACCTGCCACCAGCTTCCTTATTGCAGCCTCTAATTTCCAATCAGTCTTAGCAACCACCACCTCGCCACCTCTAAAAATGTTTTAAAATGACGCTACTTCTGCAGGAGAGGCCCTAAGGCCGAATGGCTGCTCCCCCACTCTCAGTTCACCCCAGCTAGTTCATCCGCCACAGCATCACAATAAGTACGTGGCAGAGCTAAAATTCCAATCCAATTATGTCTGACTCCAGAGGAGCAAAAATTTTAACATTCCAGGCCAAATGCATTTTGCTTCTGACAAGAGAAACAATACTAGTGATTATAACAAGCTTTCGAATCTATGTATGTACTCAGGAAAAAAATAAAAATAAAAATAAGTCATTATCTCCAGTCCCTCCTAGGCCTACCCTGTGGTTTTCAGCAACTATAACTATCTGTATATTTCCTTGCAGGTGGCCCTTCCTCCAAGATCAGAAGTTTTCTGAGATCTTGCCTCAGAATAACTTTCCGCATTTTGGGTAGAGACATGTCAAACCCATCCTATAACCCAGTGGTTCTCCAAGTGTGGCCCCCCAGAACAGCAGCATCAGCATCACTGGGGAGTTTGTCAGAAATGCAAATGCTCAGGTCCTACCCCAGACCTATTGAATCAGAAATTTTGGGGATGAGGCTCAGATCTGTGTTTTAACAAGCCTACCAGGTGACTCTGATGCCACTGAGGTTTGAAAACCACAGTGGCTTGAGAAATCTGTGCAAAAGTTTCCCTAGGCCTGAGGGAGTAGCAGCCGAGCAGTCCTGTCTTCATCCCCTGCTCGCAGCTAAGCTCGCAAAGCAGGGATAGACAAGTATTCTGCAGGGAGGCCTTCTGCTCTCAATCCCAGACTAAGTCAGGCACCCCGTTCTCTGAGCTCCCACACCACAAGTGTAGCACTGCATTATTAGACATTTATGCTGAATGTCAGCTTCCCCAAACAAACAGTGAGCTCCCGAAGGCCCATTGTATCTCCAGGACTCAGGCTATGGTTTGGCATATAGTAAACCCTCAATAAGTACTTGATGAATGGGTAAATCATTAAGGTTCATAATGCTTAAAGAACATACATGACATAGACAAGTCCCATAGCTACATTTTCTTCACACATTCTTCAGTCAAATATTTATCAACCATCTCATTCCATCAGACACTATTCCAGGTGCTAGGATCCAGCAGAGAACAAAACAGAAAACAAAAACCAAAGCAAAGAACTTCTCTTCCTGCCTTCTGGGTCTTATTTCTAATTGAGGGAGATAGAAAATAAAACAAAATAAACTAAACTAGTAAAACATACAGCATGTTAGATGGTGATAAATGCTATAGAGAGGGAGCTGGGTAGTCCCAGAGTGGGCAGTAAGAGAGGCTACAGCTTGAACAGGACCGTCAGAGTAGACCTTGGAAGAGTCTTCGCAAGTAAAGATCTCAAGAAGGTGAAGGAACAACCGTGACCCTCCAGGTACCTGTGAACACACATAATGGGCTGAAGGAACACAAGGACAAAGCACCCCCAGGACATTGGAAGAACAGCAGTGAGAGTGGGATGGAGTGACCAAGGAGAAAACAGGAGATGAGGCCAGAGAACCACAATGGGGTAGAGGCAAGGCAGATGACGCAGGACCTTGCGGACCACTGTGATGACTGTGGTCTCTTCCCCGAGGGGAATGGGAAGGTTGTGAGCAGAGGAGTGACCTTGTCTGACTTGTGCTACAATGGAATCAGCCAGCCTCTGTATTGAGTGTCAACGGATGGGGCAAGGGAAGAAGCAAGGGAAGTCCAGATAGGAGTCTGCCACAGTAATGCGAGGTGGTGGCAGCTTGGCCCCACCTGGCAGCACAGGAATGCAAGGAGCAGATGCATGCTGGGTACAAGCCTGGATACTGCCATGGCCACCATTATTTTGTTCTGCCACTTAACTGTTTCACGTGACACAGTGAAAAGCCCCAGAAAAAATGATTACCTAAGAGACCTGGATCAGTGAGATGAGCATCTTGAACTCTTAAATAGCACAGAAAATATAAAGTTAGTAGGTAAGTGGAATGTCAGAAAGACATATCTGCAGTAATCAAAATACATAATGGATAGGTTACCTAAAAGTATGAGTAGAGAATGGAGCCCCCTGATAGTTTTGTCTCTCACAATTAAATGTTAAGCTTTCTTAAGGATACCTCTTTATATTTACCACCTTGCTGTACACATAGAAGATACGCTAAATGCCCATTGGTGGTTGATTTTTAAAGAGGCTTTGGTAACAAGAAATATTATATGGTTTCATTTACTTGTGGAGCATAAGGAGTAACATGGAGGACATTGGGAGATGGAGAGGAGAAGTGACTTGGGGGAAATCAGAGGGGGAGATGAACCATGAGAGACTATGGACTCTGAGAAACAAACTGAGGGTTTTGGAGGGGTGGGGGTTTGGGTGAGCCTGGTGGTGGGTATTAAGGAGGGCACATATTGCATGGAGCACTGGGTATGGTGCAAAAACAATGAATCTTGGAACACTGAAAAAAATAAAATAAAATTACCCAAAAAATGGATAAAAAATAAAGACTATATGATCACATACTATATTTTATATTCACTCATTCTGTTGTTTTCTGAACACTTCTTAGGGAGAAGGTACTAAACCAGATTCACAAAGGTTCACATTGTTAATTTCTTAAACCTGAAGAGAAAAACCAGTAAGCCAAAATTTTTAATGCAAGGACATGATGAACAAAATTGGCAAAATTAGAAAAGAAAAAGGAATAAATGCCACTGACAAAGATCGCGCAAGACCTATTTGTTCAATGTGAGATTCACAGAGGACAGTGTAAGGCCAGGGAATAAATGGAAAACCTGCAATTTTGAAGTGAAACAGTCATGGTTCTAATCCTGGTTCTGCCAATTACTCTCTGGGTGACTGAGCACATTCTTCACACCCTTGGTCCTCTATTCCTTTAGTTATAATAAAAGATAAAAGTAAATATCTCTTAAACATGTCAGGAGGGTAAGTTAAATTCCACAATTCAAGGTAGAGAGTAAGTATGCAATAGAGGTTAGCATACTTCCTGAATTTCTACATAGTGTAACCTGCAAAAACTTTTAAGTGGGAATGTTTCAGGAGCTGAAATATGCTTCCCGTGATTTCATGAGTTACATATGCCTCATGAGGCTGTCCCATTCACATGGGTCATAGGTGGGCCTGTCCTCATCGGGTGCTCTCTTCGTGTGCCAAAAAGCTGATAATCCCCCAAACAGCAGTTGCTATCACTTGAGGCCTCTCTCTTACATTTGTTGATTTCAAACCATCCTCCCCCCATACTACTGGGATTCCAACTGTTGTTTTAAGTTTGGGCAGAATAATAAAGTCTGTGGGCTCTCAAAAGGGAAATGCTTATCTTGTGAAAAAAACAAGTGTTTTTTTGTTTTTAATTGTCGGATGTTTATTCTGAGTGATTCAAGGCTAAATCCTACCTGTTTTTCTTCTTCTCCAATGCTCAAATTGAACATCATTGGAAAGGTTTACTGGCATGCATGAGTACACAGTCTAAACTCACTTCCTATCTGAAATCTATTCCTACTTGGGAAAAATGCCATGCTCCAAAAACTGTGACCTAGAGAAATTCAAGGGTGCAAATGCCAGGTCAAGTGAGGCATTGATGAATTGTATATGTTGCATGACACAAGCTGATCTGTCAGGCCCTCAAAGCTTCACCACCCTCCACAATTGTGAATAAACAACATCCTTGAATCCAAAAAGACATCCTACAATCAACGTTTGGATCTTAGAAAGCATCTGCCTCCTTTGTATTTCCTAGAAATGTTCTATGTGCTCACCTACAACATGGTGGTTCCAATCTAAGAGACAGACGCAGAGGCAAACGTTCAAGTCACGTGGTCCCTGATTAAGAGGCTGCCAATATTGAAATCACTGTATTTGTTCACTTTGAGAAGATTAGAAGGTGACTTGTGTCATCTAAACACAAGCAAGTTCTTTTCCAGCCTCGTCTTTGTCCTGGCTCTGTGCAACCTGAAATAATGGGAACGTGTGATAGCACGTGCGACTACTTGGGTGACGGACCGCATGGAGATGAAGGAGCTCTGACGGATGAAGATTTCAGAGTGCATTCGAGCTCAGGAGTGAATGAGCCAGACTCTCCCAATGAAATAGTTCCAGAGGTAAAGCTCAAAGGGAAAGCTAAATTCACTTTTTTTACACCACAGGAATCAATTTAGTCAATAACCATTCTGCTGCCTTAAAATCATTCACGAACACATGGACACACAGAAAAAAAATCCAAAAACAAAATCTTTGAGGCTTAGGGAACCTGCATAGAATCAGTAGGGAAAAGACTTGAACTTTGGATATCACAGCTATTACATGCCTATCCCCCTCCATTCATCAAGATGTTGTAAAAGTAATTAGGGTAATAAGTATGAAAAATGTTATACTTTTTAGAAAACTAGTGTTTTGGATGTTCAGTAAATGATGTCTTGCTTCCCAATTTCCTCAGCAGCCTTGCATTCTTAATCATGCACTTATCTATTTAATCATCCAGAAAAATCTTATATCGTTACTTTTCTTTTCTTGATTGCATGGTAATGCATGCTTGCTATAAAATATTCAAATGAAACAATATTACATAAATGAGAGAGTCTCTGGAAATCCCAGAAACATGTATATTTGTTAATCATTACATTCTAGGTCCTCTGTTAGAGGTGCATTGGAGTTGTCAAATCATCAGACAACACCTGTCCTCAAAAAGAAAAAAAAAAGTCTAGTAAAAGATCTGGTGACTATAAAATATAATCAAAATATGAAGCAGTGCATGCCATAAGAAAGAAACAAAGAAATCCTATGGAAGTCAGAGAAGGAAGAAATTACTTCTAGCAAAGTATGGCCAAGGAAAGCTTCCTTCTCCTCTGCAGACAAGGATCTCTGTTTCCATCACTTCCTGTGACTCCACATGTCAGGTCACTCAGGAGGCCTGCTGCTCTGTGCCAGACCTCCTAAACTAAGATCTAAGAGCTTTCATCCAAAATTCTGAATTCCACCTTCTGACCATTTCCCCAAAGATTCAGTGATTCTGAATCCACAGCACAGCACCCAATAAGGCTAACCTGGAGGAAAGAAATCATTTGATCATTTACCACTTCTCATAATCATTGTTCACAGGAATCAGGGAAATTATAAAAACAGTAATACGAAAAAAAAGGGGAAATATCAAATTGTCAAGTTTCCCCTAACCCTTTCAAAAAAAAAAAAAGGACAAAATAAAGAAGGCCTAAGTTAAAAAGGCAGATAAGAGGCACCAACACAGGAGTACGCCACACACATTGCACACTTAATACACAAGAGCTAGACAGAATCTTGTAAAGATGTAGGATAAAAGTGAGTTTGAAATACATCAAATCTATGGTTATGGAAAAATCCAAATTTATGGTAGATCTAGACAGGAGGATAGTTGAGTAAGGAAGAAGAGTATCAGGAGACAAGGGCCTGGGTGGCTCAGTGAGTTAAAGCCTCTGCCTTTGGCTCAGGTCATGAACTCAGGGTCCTGGGATGGAGCCCCGCATCGGGCTCTCTGCTCAGCGGGAGCCTGCTTCCCCCGCTCTCTCTGCCTGCCTTTCTGCCTACTTATGCTCTCTCTCTCTGTCAAATAAATATATAAAATCTTAAAAAAAAAAAAAAATCAGGAGACCAAGGGTCACAGAAAGCTGTATCTCTGATAAGCTAGGACATCCAGAATGAAATCCTTAATCAGGACATGATGATTCTCATCATTAAAATTAGTGATGCTTTAGGGCCTTATTATTCCTCAGTAACCTGTTCCTTGTCACCTTGTTTTGGCGTAAGCACAGTTCTTCCTGCAGGTTTTCTTAGAAATGAAAACATTGCAGGAATACCATAGGAAGCCGTGTGCACCTCAGTGATTTACAGAGCGCACTGCGGCGCCAGTGTCGGGTACTACAGGTCAGCTAGTGAGCATGTAGGCCTCTGAAGAGTACCTGGTTGCTTATGAGTCTCACTTTGAGGTCACAGGAAAGTTTTGAAAAACAGGTTTTTTGGTTTTGGTCAAGTTCCTGTTTCTGATCTAGAAGCCACCAGCTGTTTCCCTCTCTGTAGCCTGTGTTAAACTTGAATGAAGGCATTGAACGAGGCTCTCGAAATATTTGCTGTTTCCTACACTGTAAATATTT